>JBAMJV010011027.1:0-86197 GCA_037951105.1 Echinarachnius parma | reverse complement strand
TTTCTTGCCGGTTTCCTCATTCGTATATATATAAAATTGTATTTTGTGTTTATCTTTCTCTATGTTGTTTGTATGTTCTTTACTTATCTGTACATATCAATGTAATACTTATGTATGTTTTTATATGACGAATGGAATAAAATGAAATGAATATTATTATGATTATTTTGTATTATTATTGTGATTACCCTAATTTTTTTCCCCCATGACTCTATTCCACAGCTCGTGACTCTTCATTTCTAAATGCCCTGGTTGAGTTCTACATTCAAACCAACTCATTCCAGGCACTGGATATACTTGCCGGAATTCGAGAACCTGTTGATAAGGTATTAAAGGAAATTTGCATCACATATTTGTATACAGTTTGAGTGTAAAGACTTAATTAGATTTGTTGGGCATTTACATTTTTCAGGTGGAGTTTTATCCACATTGCACTTTTAAGTTATTTTTCATGTGGATGTAGTGTGGAAAGATTGGTTCAAGTGTGCTCTCCTTGTTCGAACTAGTGTTTGCCCTGTCTGTGGTGGGATTCTAATAATTCTATCTCACTATCCGATGTGTAATTTGGCCACCTGAAAGAAAATCTTAATGGGATAGTACAGTTTTTGTCAAACTGAATATTAGTATAAACCAATACCTGCATCATATCATTACAAACACAAAGTTATATCTCAACCATGCCCGAACGGTAGAAAAACTTACAATGGCTATAAGTAACAAGACTGTTATCAATCAAAAAGATGCTGTTAAAACACAAGAGGGCGCTCTCTAAAAACATTGGTTTCAAGGCTTTTTTATTTGACAGTTTTGAATGTGATGTTTTGTTAAAAACCTCTTTGCAAATTTTGTTTAAAGTGTAAGCATTTTATAAGTTTTGCTTAAATCATTGAAAAAATGTGGGTCCCACATATATTCCAATTAGAGATATTTATTGATATTTCAGCTGTTTCTCAATCACTTATTTTTTTTCATTATCTCACAAAATGATTATTTCCTGAAGCGCCCTCTAAACCAAAACTGTACTATCCCTTGTCACGTGACTAGCTCTATATCAAATAAACATTATTATTACTATTATCTCATTCCCCGTTTTCAGCCCCTGCTGGATAAACTGAATGAGTGCATGAAAACGTTGAGTGGTCGACTGCCAGCTGTAACCCTTCTGAGCCACATCGTCAGACGACAACCTTCATGGCTGCACAAAATCATCCAGGCCCCCCTCTTCACCTCTCTCATCTCAAGTTTAAAAGTAAGAGAGTTTTATATTCCATTATTCAAGTCAAGTCAAGTTAGTCAAGTTCCAATTGTTAAAGGCACCTTAGGATGTTGAATTCATTTAATAGCCTTGGGTTATCAATTTGGTTAGTGAAGACATTTGCATGAATTTGTCTTACCACTGTCATGCTTGAATATTTTTGTATTTTTTATAACCTTAAAATTTTCACTTTAAAAAATCACCTCGTATAATGATAATGATAGGTTTGATATATATAGCACTTAAAATAAAACAATTTCATCTCTAAGCACTGTACACTATTATTATATAAAAGTAATCTCTGCATCATCAGGAACCTGGTTGTTATCAAACCTATTTGCAGAAAGATAGAGAAAGCAAAATAATAATGAAATAATAAATGTAATACATAAAAGGATATCTTTTTTTCAAATTGACCTTTTTAAAAATAAAGATGTTTATTTATTCTCACATATGGACTCCAGCATCCTAGTGCTGCCTGACGTGTGGCATACTGACACTGACCACCCTCCTACCCATGCTTCACAGGATCATAGTACTTATTTTATTAAAATCATTCAATAACAAATATCTGAAATTTATAAGGATGACTTTAGTTGAAGGATCTTTTCTTAAACTTTTATTATATTATTTTCTCACAGATGGACTCCAACATCCCAGTGCTGATGTGCGGCATACTGACAGTGACTACCCTCCTACCCATGATCCCTAGCCAGGTGGGTCCGTTCCTCAATGACATATGTGAGATCTTCGCAAGACTAGCTTCCTGGAGTGTTCAGAAACCAGGTCAGTTAACTTTGTACACAGATGAAAGTCTCCCAGGGAGACTAGCCTGTTGCGATATCTCAAGAACTAATAGATAGATTATCACTAGATGCGTTACCTGTATGGATATTGATTAGCCAATGGTTTGGGGGTCATGAGGTCAAAGGTCACAGGGCTCATGAGTATGAAAAATAACTGGGAATTGCATAAGAACCTGTCGATACATTGACATCAAACCTTGTCCTTGTATGTTTCTTGATTAGCCCATGACCTGGTTAGATGTTGAGGTCAAGAGGTCAAATGTCACAGGGTCATATATATACAAATGAGAACTATGAGAACTGGTTGACTGAATACTATCAAACTTTAATTAAGAAAATTTATTCAGTGCAAGTCAAAGGTGGAGGCATCTAGTTTTTCTTTCTAATAAGGATATCAGAAGAAAAATGTCTCTCTTATATCTTCTTAATATTTCCCTCCGAACAGGTGAAGTTCATGATGTGGATCAGCTGCACCTTCAAGTGGCTGTCTATGCCTTGTTCCACCGATTGTACCCCTAGAACTTCTTGCAAAGATTTATTTTCATTTTGAAAATAATAACAATAAAAAAATGTTTCCCTCCTTTATTCTAGAATGATTCTCTCAATTCTTCTTTTTCTTTTCCTCTTCTGACCAGGTAAAGTTTTTGATTCGTATCAGCTGCACCTCCAAGCGGCCGTCTATGCCCTGTTTCACCGACTGTACAGCATGTACCCCTAGAACTCTTTGCAATGATTACTTGCCATCTTGAAAATGACAAATCAAGAATATAATATTTCTCTCATTTATTTCTTAAATGTTTCTCTTTGATTAGGTGAAGTTCATGATGTGTATCAGCTGCACCTTCAAGCGGCTGTCTATGCCCTGTTCCACCGACTGTACGGCATGTACCCATGGAACTTTGTGGAGTTCCTGCAGAGGTACTACAAGAACAAGGAGAAGGAGTTCAACATTGCCGTTCTGGTAAGAGCAGAGATGTCTTCGAGTCATTTTGTCCAAGTCCCAAGTCTTTTGTTGAAAGGCCTAGTCAGGTCTCAAGTCTTTTTGTCACAGGTCAAGTCAAGACAAGTCACAAGACATTTAATCATCAATAGTCCAGTTTTACTTTAAGATATATTCCAGACTTTCCTTTCATGCTGATCATTACATTTTCTAACATAATGTTATGTATAGTTTCAAGCTGATTTGAAGATGCTCAGAATTATGAGCAAGTATTTAGAGTATCAAGGTAATATTCTTTTGTTATACCATAGCAATGGTTCTTAATAACTTAACTAAAGATTCTTATTATTGCCTATATTTAGTCTTTTATTTGAAGAATAGCACTTGAGTGAAATATTAACCCGTTCAGGACTGGTCCTGAAAATACTCGGGCTTGGGTCTATGGAGAATGCATGTTGTAGCAAAATCAGTCAGTCCAGAATGGGTTAAGGAGATTCATTTGAATGATTTCCTCTATTCTTTCAGCCTATGCTGGAGAGGGTACGCATACATCCGCAGCTGATTGTAGGGAGGAAGGCCACAGAGACCGACTTGGGAAGGTATGTTTACATTATTCTGGGGTGCGATCATTCATTTACTTTTACTTTTACTCTAAAAAGAGCTAAATAAGTTATAGTACTTTCAGTGAACACAACATACTGGGGCTCAGCAGGGGCGGATCTAGCTTTTTGCTAAGGGGGGGGGGGGGGGGGGGGGGGGTTGACCCAATGACGATGCGGATACTGTGTGGGTCTGGACACATGATGGCGTTTTTCTATGCACATCACACCCCCCCGCCCCCCGTAGATCCGCCACTGCTCAGGGTGATCAACCAAAATCATATACAGTATACCCTATTGTCGCAAATTTTGGTAAAAAGATGCACAAGGCTTCAAAGAAAAAACAATACAATGAATACCCATAATTTTCAAAAGATATTATCCAACGCGGAATAGATGAAGGTTTGAAGATATGGTGTTCCATGATGATTCCTGATGGACTGTGCTCGTGTCTCCTTGGATACTACAGAGTCCACAAGAGATAACTACTCTATCTGTAAGCAATTCCTGTTCAAATCAACAAAAGGGAAGCATATAAATATAGCAACTAGATTTATAGAATAAGGAATTTATGGTGGTCTTTTTTTTTCTTCTTTTGGTAGATGGAGAAAAATGGAGGTTCACGATATCCTGATGGAGTGTGCTCGCGTCTCCCTGGACACTACAGAGTCCACAAGAGATGACCGCTCGGTCTGCGAACAATCCTTGTCAGAGTCAGGAAGGGGAGCATCCTTTACCACGGCAACCAGAAGCAATGTCTCTTCAGTATGCAAGACAGCATCTCCAACTTGTGAGTGTTTTTTTGTCCCTCTCTTTCTTTAATCAAAGGAAAACTCACCACTTTTACATCTATACACCTTGAAATAAGAGACCATGTTAAGCAGCTTTTCCCTGGTATTTCCTTGGTAAATAGAAGTCCTGACTTGACAGTGCTTTTTTAATTTATTTATTTTTATTTATTTATTTCCACAAATGGGTGGAACACCCTAGTCAGCGCAGCTGTTTTTCATAGGGGTCCAATTAAAAATACATGACATTTTTTAAACAAAATAAAACATGACAATAAATAAATTAATACAAATTAATAGAACTAAGTTAATGATACATTGTACAAAAAATAAGAAGAACAAAAAGAACAACAACATCCCCCACCCACAAAAAAGATTACTATAACGGGGCCCTACCCTTTAACAGTACATTGTCCTAAAAATTCATCATATTTATCAAAGTAGCGTTTTGTAATGAATTCACTCTTTTTTTAAATGTTTCAATCGATGGACTATACTTCATGTCGTCAGAAAGACTATTCCACAATTTACTTCCTCTAAAAGAAATTTTTCCTTTTGCCATAATTTGTTCTAGGTCTATTAATCATTAATTGTTCACCAGTTCTTGTTTGATATACTTTATCACGTCTCCTAAAAATAATACTAATATATGAAGGACAGTTTTTATGTATAGCTTGATAAACAGTATGTGCTAGCTGTTTTATCCTTCGGAGTTCCAAGTTATCTAAATGTATTTGTTCAAACAGGGCTACAGTTGGGTACATATAATCAACTTGAATTACTACTCTCAAAAAGCGATTTTGTAATGTTTGTAATTTATGGCGATTAGTTTGATTTGTATTGCCCCAAACAACGTTACAATAATCAAAAATGTTTGTACTAGGACGATGATGTAGTATAAAACATGTTTTGTACAAGTTAGTTGTTGATTATTATCAAGTTATCTTGTTATGACAGTAGTGCTAATTTTTCTTGTCGCTGCAAAAAGGGTATTTAATTGAAGGGTTTATTTCACCATTTTCTTTTTTCCATTTAATAAGCTTTGATGGTGTGTAATAATGCCCAAGTGCAGTTTACAATACACAAATATAACTCTTAAAAGAAATGCATCCTGTGCAATCTTGTAAAGCTATGTAAAATTTCCACTTCTGTATTATGTGTTCAGCTTTGATGACCACAGATGACGGCTCAGAGCAGTTTGCAAGTGAAAGTGAGACACCAGTGGGCTCCGTCGTGCTGAAGCAGGAAGCTACCTCCAATACGATGTCCCAGGACATCCTGTCCGCCATGTGGAGCCCCGCCGTTGACTGCGGCCTCACCACCCCACCGACCTCCCACCCACCTTCCCCGGGCGGAAGCATGATGGACATCAGCCTGACCTCATCGTTCCAGATGGGGTTCGGTGACCCGTCCAGCTCGCTGACCACGCCTCGCGACTCCCCGCACTCGGCCATCAGCGAGGACCACTCCCAACGCCTTCTCAACACCAGCGACGGGACCTTCACCCCGAGCAAGGCGTCCGGCGGGAAGAAACCCAGAGGAAAGATTCCGGGAGCCCTACCCCGTCCACCCCAGGGTCTCCAGAGGACGGCTTCTGCCCCTTCCACTCCCGGCTACGACTGGGCGCCTGCATCACCGATCCGCAAGTACAGCACAGACCAAACAAAGTTTAACTTTGGAGCGGCGAGGTCCACTGCTCAGCAAGCGGCAAGGACGGTGGAGAGGGGCGCTGTCCAGGGTGCAACGGGTAGATCGAGGCTGTCGTCTGGTAAGGAGCTGGCGCTGGACGACTCTGTGGTGGAGGAGGACTCGATTGAGGAGGAGAGCGAGGGGGGAATCAGGTGTCCGAAGCCCCGGCAGACGGAGGAGAATGGCGAGGAACAGGAGACGGCGGTGTCACTCAAAGACCTGCCTAGCGTGATTCAATGCCTGTCTGATACACAGCCAAGATCTGGTGAGATTTATATCAATGTAGTTCATAATGATAATTGTAATTTATCAGCTAAAATGTAGTTCTAAATAATGCTTTTGAATGAAGCTATTGTAAGAATACATTTATTTTATGGCATTGGAAGTCATACACTATGCGATGTCAATGATTATTACAGTTATTCCTTATAGCAATTATGTAGTTTTGTTACACACAGTTTGATATAAATAGCTGATTAGCTCAATTTATTATTTTTCTCTTTCATTTGTTCACCTCTGAATATATGCAAAACAGATGATGCAGTGAACGCAGAGGTGATATCCATTGTCAACAGTCCCCAGCGAGAAACAGGTGTCTTCATGTCAAAGGTCATTGCTGGGCTCCACCAGCACAAGGACGGGTCCAACACCTCGAGCCCCTACGCCCTGAGCAGTAGCACCCCTAAATATGAGGTGGACAAGCTTTCGGGGCAGATGTCGCGCGGAACTGCAGAAGGGGCCGACGATGCCGACTTGTCATCTGAAAAGAGCATACTGCGACAGGGACAAGGAAAGTTAAAAGATAATGGGGAGGAGTGTGAGAAAGTCTATATTGCTGGAGAGAGTGTCTTGAATACCAGTGATGGTGAATTAAAGGCCTCGGGGCCATACCAGAAAACAGCAGCGATAAAGACTGTCAACCAGAAGCTCTTTGATGCCAAATCCTCTGGGGGAGCGTCCGTTCATCCGGTGAACGACACCCTCCGGTTTGAAGGCGAGAGTCCCTTAGGGGGAGACGAAGGTCCAACTCCCGTTCGATCGGGAAGCACGGGGATGAGGCAGTCGAACAGCAGTCAGGGGTTCACTCCGATCAGAGACTACTCCATGGACAGCATCGAGTCCCCCTACACTTTGGGCGGCACCCATCAGTCCGGGTTGTCCCACCAAGCCTTCATGTCCTTTGCCCACCTTTTTCCGTACGTCATGCCACAGTACGCCCCCACGCCTTCATGGGGGTTAGCCACACCCCGCTCTCAGGGGAAAGGGGATGATGTCTCGATCTCTTCGGATTCCTTTGGCCAGGGGGCTTCACTCCGTGCCATATTCTCTCCAAATGAGATCCTTGACAGACATATCGTCATGGGTGATGACGTGCATGCCAAGGAGCTCAGCAGGTGAGCAAGTTTAACATTTTATTGAATGAAATCCCTTTGCTGGTTCCTGGAAGAAAATTGTTTTCAAATATATATACTTGAAGAAATGGAACCAATTTTGATTTATTTATAATTCTGCAGAGAGGAAAAAGGGAAGAAAAAAGGTGTGACTCGTGCTGCTTTATTATCAAGGCTAAGAAAATATTTACTAAGAAATGCAAGTGGTTTTCGAGCAATTTGTAAAATAGTTTGGAAAGTTTGTTCAACAGAGGCAAGTAGCTACAAATCTTATTCTTCCTTTAATTGCCTACCTTTTTTTAGAATACCCCTTACCAGCCAGAAGTCAGTGAACTGGACCCATTACGGTGGTGCCCCTCCATCTGATGAGATCAACCTTCTCAAGGGACAGGTGCAGCTGCTTCACAACCAGCTCCTGTATGAGAGGCATAAGAGGGAGGTCCACGCAGGCAGGAACAGGAGACTCCTGGGCAAGACACACAAGGCAAGTCTCACAAGAATTTGCATCATTAAAACAGGTCTCTACAATATTTTGTATTCGGAATTGCCAAGGCAGGTAGGGTACTAAGAAAGTGGCTTGCCCGAAACCATTACATCACTTGCTTGAATTTGGTATGTAAGAAAAAGAGCATTCAATTGACACCTTCATCTAGAGCACTCAAGAAATCTGTGATGAAACTTGATCAACAAGTTTCTGTCAGTTAGATGAGCATGTCAAGTAAATGTGTACATACCCCGCCTTGATTTTTACTAAAATGGGCCCCGTTGCAGATATACAATCGATTGTAAGTCAGATCATGTGTTCTAAATGCGCGAATCTGATTGGTTGAAACAAGCAAAGTTCTGACTTACAATCAATTGTAACTTACAATTGATTATATCTCTTTCTGCATCGGGACCCTGGACAAGTAGGGTTGTAGAGCATTATTCATGTGTCTAGTTCTTATGTAGCCCAACCTCTACCTTGATTCAAGGCCAAGGCCATTTATATTCATGTGTCTATTTCTCATGTTGCCCAACCTCTACCTTGATTCCAGGCCAAGGCATATGAGGAGCTGAACAGTGCTATGAAGGACCAGCTCCGACTTCAAGAGCAGGAGATCCAGAGGCTCGGAGCAGAAGTCAAGCTGCTTCGCCAGGAAAACAGACAACTCAGTGACGAATGCAAGTACAAGGATAAGGAGTTTGAACACGCACTCAGGTGAGCTTGTTTCTTGAATACATTGAAGTGGTATGTTTTATGCATATAAAGTTGCAATTAAATGCAAATCTAAAAGTCCACCATTATGGCGCAAATGCTCATATTTCTGCCCCAAGGGGACGTTTCGCAAAGATTGATGTCTAGATGACTTTACGAGAGGCTTGATATTAATGTATTTATGTCTAGACACCCCCAGAAAGCATAATGAATTTCAAATGTAACTTCCCCACATTTATAAATGTTCCTCTTACTCTGTTCCTTGTGTATTGTTTGAAAATTATATATATATTCTTTTCTGCATCTTTTAATTCCCTTTGAGAACATTTGATGATGTTCAACTTCATATATCATATGTGACCTTACACCACAAAACGACCGTTTTATCGCTGTGGTAGTTTCTCTTTTATTAGCTAAAACAGTCAAATTTGGTTCAAAATATGAGATTTAGGATTTTGGTATTTCCTGAATAAGCATATCTTAATCTACCTTCTAAAAATTGTTGAGCATCAGAAATCGTGTTTAAATATTAATTTTTTATTTAATAAATGTGATTTTATTACAGCCCATGAATAGACGTTTCTCCCTTATTTTAAAAATGCATCAGTCATATTCCATATATTTGGCATTCATTTTGAAAGGGTTTGCTAAGTCCAAATACGACAAATTATGTACCATTTTAAAGGTAATCACTTCTACTTTAATGTTATATGAAAATCAGCAAAATCAGTTTTCCCCGACTTATTGGTCGTTTTGTGGTGTAAGGTCACATATGTCTGATTTCAGAGTCTATACATTTTAATTTGTACAAAAATCAATTTTAACAATCTAAAAGTGCTGCATCATATTATCCACTTTGAGAATGTTTGTTGATGTTCAACTTAATCTAAGAGGCTTACCATATAATGTCTAATTGCAGCATGTGTACATTTTTAATACGTCCATTAGTACTATCAATGTCACAACTTCAACTGTCTGTATTCAAACAGGAAACTCAAGTCAGAAAAGCTGCATCTGACCGAGTGCAAAGAAGAATTGAACAAGCTCCTAGTCACCCACAGGCAAGAAGTGGACAAAATAAATAAGGTCAGTTGTGTAATGCCCGGCGCAGACAGAGCCAACTCGACCTGATCCGACCTGATCCGGTTTTCCGTCTGATTAACTCAGTATACATTGCCTCAAGACTCCCGTTTTGCCGGTCAAGTGCCAGTCAGAGGTCATTCGAGGCTGATTCAACATGTTGGATCGGCTCCGACTGAGCGAAACAGTTTCTAGCCTGACTGAAAACCAGTCGGATCGGGTCGAGTCGGCTCTATCTGTGCCGGGCTAAACATAATGTAAATGTTTGATTCATTCAGGTAAAAGTCGTAAATGATTTAGGAAGGGCTTGCCCTTAGCAGTGGCCCAGGTGCTAATGTTCATTTTTCCACTAGAAACTCTTATATTGGCCACCAACATATCATCTTAAACACACAAGTTATGGTGGGAGTCTATCTGGTGTGTCGTTTTGGACACCTGAAAGAAATGTTGTAGGAATCTAGTCATCTTTAGTTACTGTATCATTGAGAACATTGCACGACTTGGGAGAACAGAATGTGTGCTGGTTTGCATTGTATCCTATGACCGGGGTAATAATATCATTGTAAAGCGCTTAGAGTTGATAATCAATCATATTAGGCGCTATATAAATCAAAACATTATTATTATTATTTAACAGAACAGTTTCGAAATATTCTCCCGAACATAGTAAATCCAAACAACCAGATTAATTCCTATTTCTAACATTAATTAGTAACTTGATGTGAGTTTCTAGAGATACCAATAACATTTCTGTACCATGTTTGTTTGCTTTTGTTTCACGACAAAGGACCTTAAAGCCACACAAGCAGCCATGTTCGACAAAGAGGAAGAATTAGTCAGTACTAGAGCAGATATTGCCACAAACAGACATCTGAAAGATGAGGTAAAAAGCTAATACATAAACTATTTCCATTGAGTTTGATAAATTAAAGGTATTCCTATCTTAACTTTTGCTCCCGTTTGTCTGATTATTTGTTTTTAAAAAAAAGTCTATTGAAGTATTATTGTTCGGATGCTAGATTTGTGTCAATTTTACAGTTTCATTTCATTTATTCCGTCCCACAAAAAAGTATGTTGATGAATTGTACTAATATATGGAGAATCATTTTTGATTTCTTATTCCATCAGAATTCTTTAATTACAAGTATGTAACTTCAGCCTGTTCTCTATAATAAAAAGGCCCATAAAACAAAATGAACAAAAAATTAAGGAATTCATTTGTTTTCAAGGTCTACATTATTGTCCCTAATAATTTGCACTTAGTCCCATGTATGAAAATGGATGTTTTCTCTTTTGTTGCAGATCGCACGCCTCAACAAGGAGATACTACTTCTTGGGGAGGCCAATTTGAAATACAAGGAGAAGATGGAGGAAAATAAGTTCAGCAGTGCAAGGACGGAGGAGGAGGAAAGGAGGAAAGAGGGTCTGAGACGAGAACTATCTGGTAGGCTGCGTAGTCTTTGATATAAACTTTACTTTTAATTTGGTCAAATGCATTTTTGTTTTGTGTCTAATCAAATTTTGTTCTATTTTTAATAAGTGGGGGAAACAAATGGGCTTCAAAGGGAGATGAAACCGAGTTCGATACCAGTGTATGCCCATTGCGTTTGTCATTATTTTGGTAAAGATGATGAGTCCACTATTGCTGCTCATGGGGTGAGCCGGGTAGGGGGTGAAAGCCTTTTTGTGAATGATCTTCTCAATGCACAATAGCCATTTAGTAGGAATGCTCTTTAGGGAGCTGAGATGGTGCAAACAATGTGAACTGGCTGGCGTTGTATCCTATGATAGGGGTAATGATAGTGTAAAGCGCTTAGAGATGATACATACAGTATCATGTTAGATGCTATGCACATTAAAGGTGCACCTGTAAAGTGTCAGATATTGCCCAAAATGACATTTGAGACTTCAATCATGTACCAAAATCATTGTAAGATATGTCCGAATGATGTGTGAAAATTTCATTGAAAAAGAACACTGCTCTCCTGGTTAAAAAAGCAAAAATAGGCGTCGGCTTTTACAACGAATTACTGTATCACGTTTATGATGTTTTATGACCGTTCATTAACGCTCTTGAGCTGAATGATAGATATCGTCATACTAAAGGGGCATTTGAAAAAATCTAACCCTATTTTATTCTTCTCTTACCATTAGCTAAACAACACGGTAGAAGAGAAACGAGGAAGCTCCAAGTAATTTTCGTGGAGCTAGACACTTTACAGGCATCCCTTTAAATTGATCCATTATATTCATTACTTTTTTCCTGTTTGATTTCTCAATAAATCGTACAGACTATGTAGCTGAGGAGTTGAGAAAGTATGCAATATCATTGTGTGCGTTTAAAATGTTCCTGATGACCATGGGTAATGATAATAATTATGCACCTCAGAATAGGTTACCTAGATAGGTGGCTCTTTAAAAATGCTTGATATTGTTTTATTATTATTATTATTATTATTATCATCATCATCATCATCATCGTCATCGTCATCATCGTCGTCGTCGTCATAGTCGTCATATTCATCCTCATCGTCTTCGACATCGTGATTATCATTATTATTTTTTTTTTTTTTTTAAATGTAAATTGACCTATCGTTATCATGCTTTTCCTATTTACTTTTTCAATAACTCCTACAGACTGCCATGATGCAATCAAACACAAGAATGTCCAGCTGGAGGCTGGAAAGTCTAGAATTATTGAGTTGGATGCTCTCCTAACCCAACGGGTAAGTGTATATTTCCTTTAAAATTACGAAAATGCAAGCAAATGCACAAAATATACTAAATGAACAAAGATAAGAAGATAAAATGTAATACAGAATGCACACACAAAAACCTAAATTTAAAAAAATTGAAATAAAATGAAAAATACCGGTAAACAAAATTACAGAATCAAATGAAGCTCAGAAAAAAATTCATAAAAGAAGCAAATAAAGCCATTTAAACCAATAGATATATGAACCTATTTGATTTACCATCTGTATTTTCAATAAATGTGCGTAAATATTTGGACCTTGGAAGAAATTCAAATGACATTGCTATTGCATTGCAAGTTTTCTTTTTCACATAACTTGTTTTTTCCCCCTCCAGGACCGGTCAATTGCTGAGCAGAAGCGCTATTTAGAGAGTGTGAAGAGTCTTGCCAATGGAAAAGTTGAGGTAATGCCATCAAAGAAAGAAAACAAATACTCTTTGAGCTTGTGTTAGATGGACCTATGAATATATTTTTGATAATCCTCAAATCTTAATATTTTAAAGAATTATACATTGAGAAATGAAGAAGGCATGGTATTCTCATTTTAATTTATAAGTTCATTACCTCACTATTTTTGTCAAAATGCACCATATATGTTTGTGTAGCAAAAGGATTGTCACACTGGTCCGGCCTTATATAATGTTCCACTATTATTATTATTATTATATCTTGTAGGCCTTCGTGTTTCTTGTGATACTGAACCTCTAGATCTTTATCTGTGCCTTTATACATGCAGGCCATAGAAGCAAAGTACAACTCCCTCAAGAAGGTCAACCAGCGGCAGGAAGCACACATCCTGAAGCTCACCAAGCGACTCAGCGAGAAGAACAACGTCAGATCGCAGAGGTCCAATCCGGACGGTGCCCAGTCGGAAGATTCCAAGCTGTTGGCGGCTCCTGGCATGTTGCGGAGCAGATCGAACAGTCCGCGGTCAGCCTTTGATCGGCAGGGCAGCAAAGACTCTCGGAAGAGCCCAGGAAGCGAGACTCTGGGAGGGCTGGAACGCCAGACACCCCTCGGGGACGAGGGGAAGGTATTGGCCCCGGCGAGACTGCGGGCATCACCTGGCATCTACGGTGCAACGCCGAAACCAAGACTTGCCATACAGACAGTCCAGAAGGGCTCCAATGCATCTGCCACAACTGTTGCAGACTCAAAGCCTCGGGACAAGGCTTCTGGCACAGTAGCGATTGAAAACAAACCAAAGACTGAGAGAGCTCCATCGATAAAGGATGGAACTCCAAGTCCCGGTCTGAAGTTGAGCAAGGGGTCGCCTTTCCAGCGAGTCCATCCCACATTTACCATAGGGACACCGCCAACAGCACCATCACCTAGCAGAGGAAGTGCGCTATCGCACGATGTAAGAAGCAGTAGCCAATCACGTCTCGAAGCAGGCAAGACCACTAAGGCTGCTGTCCGCGATTCCCTTGGGTCGCCAGATAGGACATCATCAGGCAACGAGGACGGCGGTAAAGTGACAGCCTCTGGTGAGGTTGATAATGAACCTATTTGTGATCAAGGACAGCTAACGAGATTGGCTCTTGTTAACAACATTGGATCTGGGTTAGGTAGTCAGGGTATTGCGTCACTTCTTGAACTTGATACAAGTGTAGAAGAGCCTGGAGCGAATAACTGGTAGATAGCAATTGAACGGTGGTGCCTTCTCATAAATAGATTGTGATCCTGTCTGTAAGAGAGAATGGCTAATGAAATAAACTCTTGTCAGCAATGTTGGTTCTGGGTCGGCTAGTCCGGGTATTGCTTCGCTCCTGGAACTTGATACAAGAATAGAACAGCCTGGAGCAAATTTTAAAAAAACTATGATTGTGTCTGTAAGAAAGAATGTTTAATGAAATTTGCACTTGCCAACAACATTGGATCTGGGTAAGGTAGTCGGGATATTACTTCGCTCCTCAAACTCGATAGGAGTATAGAAGAGCTTGGAGCAAATAACTGGTAGATGTAGTGATGTTGCCTTCACAGAAATAAACCATGATCTTGTCTCTAAGGAAGAACAGCTAATGAACTTGGATCATGTTAACACTGTAGGATCTTGGTGAGGCAGTCAGGGTATTGCATCGCTTTTAAAACTGGATACAAGTAGAGAAGCGCTTAGAGTTATCTGGTAATTTACCAGATTGTAAGATGATTTTTTTTGTTCAAACTTGCCCGAATTAGCAATTTATTTACTTGCTACTTTGATCTTTCCCACTATTGTCCCACAATGTCATAATATGAATTTGATTTTATTCTGTCTCGAGATGATTGGTATGACAAACGTGTTATGTTCACTGATCTTAGTAAAATCTCTACTCATTTGAACCATGAAAAGAAAAGCATATTAAAAATCAGAACATAGTGAATTAATTGGCAGTTTCGTATACATGGACGATGCATAATCACAATCATGTTTGGCTTTATGAATCTGGAATATAATTTTTATTTTGAATTTACTGTTCATTTAGCGCTGTACATATTCAAATGAATGCATATTTTTAAACATCATTACCATCGTGAGTGAATGTTTTTGCCACTTCATATTGCATGCTAATGCCACTGCCATGGAACATTGGCCTGAATTCTCATCAGAGGTTTGAATCAAATCCTAGGTTACGTTGTTCTAGGGATTAAGTTTAAGGGATAGAACAGTTCTGGTCAAACTGAATTTTATTAGTCAGAATTTGCACCACATCATTACAAACTAATAATTATAACTCATAAACCATGCCTGAAAAGTAGAACAACTCAGGTAGAGTGTGATGGGCTTTACTGAAGTTATTTTCTAAATTTTCTTGGCTCATTTTTCACAAATTTGTTCGGTAAACATGTATTTAGTATCTAGCCATTTCTCCCATTCCTGTAGATGGTTTGAATAAATCTATTCTTAAGCGCTTTTGCCTGCACATGTTGTAGGTTTTGTAAGTGTAAGTCCGGCAAGCTTCCAGCAGGCATGACACATTTGCTCATGGAGTAGATACATATTAATCACGTTCATAAAGCCCACTGCACACTCAATGGTCAGATTCTGATCCGACAAATAACTTTGTATCTGAACTAATGCAAGCTGTGCATATTTAAAGCTTGCAGTATAGTTCAGATCCTTAATCAAGTGTTGGATTGGGTAGAGTGCGACAGGCTTTACTGAAGTTATCTTGATTTGTTTAATAATGTAATGGTGCAGTACAGCTAGCAGCCTAAGCATGTTCATCATTTTTGTGTATGACTGCATGTGCATGCATACATTTAAATTCCAAGTCATTTTTCATCATTATACAGCATGTGTATTGGCAGTTTTTGAGTAATGTATTGAATTTAATAAGTAACAATGTTTATCACTGGTGCTATGTTTATACAGTGGACCCTCTGCAATGTGTGTATCTGACAAACAATTCCTGATTATGATGAAAAAAAACAAAAAAACAGTTCCCTTTGATTTTAAATTTGTGATAAGAGTCTTAGAGAACCATTTCTCTAGTCCATTATAAATCAGGCAGTCTCCCTCGATGATATTGAAAGCTTGTGTGCACAGTTGAGCAGAAATGTCAGTTGCCCAATCGGGCGACCAAATTAGACTGTTTTTGACGTTTTACTTGCCCAGCACTAATTTGTACTTGCCACAGGCAACCGGGCAAGTGTTAGCCCTGCGTATGGCATATATGTATTTATCACCTGACTTATTAAATACAGTACATCAGCTGCCATGTAACATTTTTGGATGTTACATGGCACTGTTACATGGCAATTCAGATGATAAAACAGTTGTTAACTTTGCTGTCAGGAAAATCATGGAATGTTCCCCTCGGGATTTTAAATGCTATTTCGTGAAGAAAATAAGTCCCTCGACTACGTCTCGGGACTTATTTACTCTTCCCTCAATAGCATTTAAAATCCCTTGGGAGTGGAACATTCCGTGCTTTTCCCTCCACCACCAGTTAACAACTGTATAATGTAAAAGCTTTTGCCATCCCATGTACATGATGATCATGCCATTCCCCCAATTTCACATCCACTAGGCCCCATGTTTGTCAATTAATCCGACTATGCCACTGAAAATTTGATCAAATGAGAGTCCACTGTATAATCTTTTATTTGAATCGATTTTTCTTTTTTTATGTTTGTGTGCAATGTACATGTATCATGATGTATGTATATGGAGAAAAGTTATCTCCATGGTATTAAAAGTACTAGAACTGCATTTCTATTCTTTCTTTTGCTGTATGTTCAATTAGATAGTGACTCATAATATATATTTTCATGGAACATAACTTTGGCTCATCATGGTGAACTGAACCTACATGTACATGTATGTTGCTTGTAAGTACCTGCTTCCATGGTAGTGTAGATAATATGTGTAGTTTGCGGTTGCACCATGTATGAGGAGAGAAGGACTGTTGGAATTCTTTCTAGGATAGTCCTAAGAAGGACTGTGGTAGTCCTGGAAAGGACTGTTGGTATTCTTTCTAGGATAGTCCTAAGAAGGACTGTGGTAGTCCTGGAAAGGACTGTTGGTATTCTTTCTAGGATAGTCCTAAGAAGGACTGTGGTAGTCCTGGAAATGACTGTTGGTATTCTTTCTAGGATAGTCCTAAGAAGGACTGTGGTAGTCCTGGCAAGGACTGCTGGTATTCTTTCTTGAGCTTGTAGTCGACCTGTCTGAAACGTCGAGCCCCTCCTACCACCCACCCTCTCCTTACACAATGCTCGAAATTAGCATAGGCCCGATGGCCCGGGGCCACCAAAAAATGCTGTCGGGCCAGTAAAAAACGCATATTTCAATGTTTGGTGGCCCGCCAGGGCCACCAAAAAAACAAAAAAAACGTGTTTTTTTTTTTTTTTTTTAAATACCCTGTAGTCATGTTTAGTCCTGTTTAGGGCATGACAAGAGCTTGCTTTTATACATAGCATTCAGCAAGTTATACCCTTTTCTCACATACAAAATATTGGTTAGTTAAAAAGTTGCAAGTTAATTAAGCAAGTAACACTGCTGCTAGTGCTAATGAATATTGAGCAGCAGTACTCATTTTCTAACCAGTTGTTATAAAAAAAAATTTATATTAAAAATCGTTAATTATTTCAGTTATTTTGCGTATTTTGCATATCTAATGAGCATCATGAATATTCATATATGCTGCTCATGAATATTCATATATTACTACTCTTGTTACTACCCAATAAATGTGCAATTTTTGTACTAACCACTATTTTTGTACGTGAGAAAATGTATATGTTGATGAATGCTAGACCAGTGTTATAAGCATTCCAACAGCACTACACGGTGTCAAAAAAAAATTACAGGGTATCTCAAAAAAAAATTATATTTTTTTTTTTTCTTATGAATCCCGTAAATTCAACATCATGTTTGAAGTTTGAACAGTGTGTTGTGAGTTGTCTCACTTGTCTGCAATATTGTTTACGAAGAATCCAATGTTTGTTTGATCAATAAAACACCACATCACCATGATCACCACAAAAGACATGACACACACACATTCATCCTAATTCATGTTTATTTAATTCATCTTACAATGAAACAAAGGGGAATAAAAAATAAAAAGTATTGCCTAGTACCCTGAAACTATGAATATGGTTATTGTGTACATTTTACTTTTGTTTTTCCTTATTTTTTCGGGCCAGTAGATTTTGGTTTCGGGCCACCAAATTTTGAAAAATACTATTTTTACTGGCCCTACCGGGCCACCAGCAAAAAAAGTTAATTTCGAGCATTGCCATACAATAACTATACCGGCGCTGTAGCTCTAATTAGAACTACAAGGTCAAGAAAGAATACCAATGGTCCTTTTCCAGGACTACCAACAGTCATTTCCCCGACTACCACAGTCCTTTTTAGGACTATTCTAGAAAGAATACTCGGTGACTGAAAGGATTTGTGAGTCCTGAGAAGGACCGAGTCTCAGTTCTTCTCAGGACTCGCAAATCCTCTCCTCATACATGGTGCAACCGCAAACCACACATATTATGTACATGTATGTCAGTGGGCCATATATATGATACATATAACAATTACTTGTGCTAAATTTGTATGATGAATGTAATACAGTGGAACCTAGTAAAGAGCTCTGGGGGGTGTTGCACAAAGAGTTGCAATCCATCTCAAGTCAGAAAATGTGCATAAGTGCGCAAATCTAATTGGCTAAAATGCGCATATTTTCTGACTGCAACACCCCCCTGATGTAACGAAACCATCTTCTGGTAATTTTGCTGGTCCCAGCTCTTTCCGTTAGATTGGAGCTCACTCCCAAGTAAATGCCTAGCTCATGTGATTGCCACTTTGTATACATTATGGCCCATGTCAATAGCATAATGATAAGATTTAAAGTGTAATTACTATTGTGCCAGAGTGTGGTTTATTGGTTTGGAGGTTGTGGGTTCAATGCCTAGCTGGGCAAGCATATCCCTTTAGCAAGACGGTAAAACCACATTATATAGAGATCTGAATATAACAAGGTAATTTAACTTAAGAGCTCTTTATATACTGCTTTGTGTGTTTTACCCAACATAACTTAACTCTAAGTTGGACATAACAATTTTTAAAATTTTAAAAATTGTTGTAAAGTCCTGATTTGCGAAAATGTATGTACGCAAAATATATGGCCTATACAGTAGTATAGAAGTCTCAATTTTAGCTGACAAAAGCCTGAATTTGCAAAAGCTGGGCACCGTTTCAGAAAGAGATACAATCAATTGTAAGTCGCAATTAATTGCAAGTCAGAAAATTTGCGCATTTCAACCAATTACATTTGAGCATTTAGTCGAATGATTTGACTTACAATTAATTGCAACTTTACATCTCTTTCTGCAACGGGGCCAATGTCAAATATATCAGTGTCCAGTACCCATCTATCAGGAATGTATAATTTCATTGACAACTGAATCTTACTGATGTTTTTAACCTGGTAGTTTTGCCAAAGCCATGGTTATCCAATATCTAGTACTTAAAAAGCACATGGAAAATATGCTTTGAAAATGCCTTACTACAGGTTTCGAAAGTATTCGTACATATATACAAGTTTGTTCAAGTTCAAATTAATTTTATTGTCCTTCCAGAAATTTGTTTCACATGCATTTTCATAGAATTACAATATTACATTCAATGGAATAAATCTACAAAAAAATAAACAAAACCAATTATTTGCATATGGATATTACTGGAGAACTGATGAGAACTTTTCCCTTTTTTCCTCATGAAATATGTGCATCAACACGAGTATCATCATCATGAAAACTATATAGTAATTCTTATCATCACCAATCATATAAAGTATTTTTCCTGGTAGGGGAGGGGGTATACAAATTTGGGTGCTCTTGCCTTCTTCGCATTAAACGTTTATAAAATGTTCATAAACTAAAGGTAATGAATGTTTTGTTTTTTTTCCCAGTTGTATTGATGAGGGAAAAAATTGCTAAATTGTTTTTCTTATTTATGTTAGTTCAATAAATGCAAATATATATTTTAAATTTATATTTTAATTCCAACATTCGATGGTTGTAAACCAAGCCTCTCTGACATAACACACCCTCTAATAACAAGGTAATTTTACTCGTATATAAAGCTCTCTATATGCATTTGTTTTTCACTCTGATATAACAAGATAAATTATCTCTTTTCACCCTGATATATTACACAATAAATGATCAATTGATAATTGAAGAGCTCTGTTATATAACAAAACAGTAAGTATTCTTTTGTTTTTAACTCAGATATAACAAGATTATTTTCACTGTCCCAAGCTCCTCATGATAACGGGGTTCCACTGTATTTCAGAATTGTTTAAATGAAATGATGGTACACTTCTGCAAAGCTTTACAATCAAAGTGAAGCAAATACAACATTTACAAGATGCCAAGTAGAGATTAGCTAATGATCAAAGCCATTTTGCATTGCCAATTTGTATAAAGCATCCCGTAGGAGAACTACCGTTGTGATTTTGAGCCAGGTTTTCATTTTGTATTAAAAGCGCACTATGTTTTGACCATTGCTCATGAGACACACTTGAACGTGTTGAATCAGTGGTGTATTTATTTATAAATGTATGTACCGGTAATGAAAAAAATGCTTGAAAATATGGAAATTCCACATTTTATTGAAATGAAATAAATTTGTTTCCAGCAATCTATATAAATGTGCTTGGTTCTTTGTTTTTTTTTATAGTACAGTCAACCTTAAATAAGTACAACTTTAAAAAGTTGAAAATTGGCCTTGTAGGTTTTTTTTTCTTCTTTGTATTATATTTTGTTTACCGAATTGTGCCTTTAATAGCCTTTCAAAGCCCTGCAAATTCCAAAAGAGTTGACTTATACAAGGTTGACTGTATTCATACATATTATTTTGCCCTCTTACAGAGAAACCTCATTGTAAAGAGCTCTGATAACAAATCCCTCTCATAGCAAGGCAAGTTTGCTGTTGCAAGCTCTTTACACTATTTCGTTTTATACCCTGATATTATAAGTTGATTTCCATAGATCCATGGTCCCAAGGGCCTTGTGTATAATTGCTTCTTGCAAATTATACATTGTGCATACCAGTGTTGTAGTTAAGTAGAACTTGAGAAAAAAAACTAGAACCATGTCTGTGTGGCTCTTCTTACAGAGTCCATTAGAGGAATACAACTCTCCTGATCATAAGCTCATTTAAATAATTCATCAAACTTCCCACGCTGCTCAGACATATTTTGAGGAGTTGTCAAAAGTCAAAACTGTCCTAAAATTGGACAAAGGGAAGAATTTACTGAAGAAAATAACTTGGCACAAGTACCGTTAGTCCCCCCCCCCCCCCCCCCAAAAAAAAAATGTCTTCAGTAGGCGAGAGCACGATCATATCCCAGGACCAGCCCTAGTTCCACTGATCTCTAGATATTCTCGGGTAATCCTTTACGGTTGAATGAGTAAGGGAGGTATATGTGCTCTGCTCCGTTCTTTTTAGTTTCAAGTTATTCTAGCATATTGACATCGATGAGTTAGAGTCAATGATGCTAATTACCATGGTAAAAAGTCACTGGTCCGTAATCGGGACCCGGGGCCCTGCTCTTTATCTACATCTTGGAAAGATTGAAGGTATTCCTCTTTGATCCAATACATATCTTTTGAGAGCTCACCAATCAAAATGGTCACTTGAAATTGTCCACTGGATTTGAAAAATTGACTGAATACTTTGTACCGTATTTGTCGGTGTATTAACCGCACCCCCTAAAAAAAAAATTTTTAAAAGTGCGGTTAATACAGTATTAGCCGCACCCATGTATTAACCGCACCTTTTTTTTTTTTTTTTTTTTTTTTTTTTTTTTTTAAAGGTGCGGTTAATACACTGACAAATACGGTACCTGTAGTCCTCATGCTGAGCAACTGAGCATGAATGCTCGTGTCCAAGAAGTCTAAACAAATGAAAGCTGCCTCTTGCTTGAATGGCTTTCTTCTCACTTTCATTTGTATCTTGATGAGTACTAATACTCCTCTTCTATTACGAATGCTCATGTTCAAGAGGTCTGAAATACAAAGAAATCTGTTCCTCCTTGGTTTCATTTGTATCTTGATGAGTAGTAGTCCTTTTCTACTGTGAACGCTCGTGTACAAGAAGTCTAAAATAAGAAATCTCTTCTTGGTTGGCCGTCTTCGCACTTTCATTTGTATCTTGATGAGTAGTACTCCTCTTCTATCTCGTAAAGATCGTTTGAGATCTCGTCGCGCAGCTGCACGATCTTGCCGTCGACGTTGCTCTGCAGGTTGCCGAGGAATCGCGCCCTCTTCTCGATGTTCTCGTTCGCGAGCGGGAAGTCGTTGAGGATGAGGAAGAGTTTGATGTCGGCGACCAGGGAGATGAGGGACTCCCCTGCTCTCACCTGCCAGAGCAAAACGGAAAGAAAACATTAAGTTGTATGTACAGAGATATTCTTTGAATTAATTTGATTTTTTTCTTTCTGAAAATACACAAGAATTTTGTTTATAGTAAAAACATAAAACAGGAAGAAAAAAATCAATGCATAGGTTGGATCACTGAGAAGCAGCATGCTTCAACAAGAAATGAAATAATACTACAAAGTGCTTGAAAAATAGTTCCTTAGAAATGATAAGACTCACAAACAAATGTTACTTTTGTAACTTAACATTCATTCTGTTTTAGAAGTGTTTTTCCTAAATAAATACACACAAATGTACATAACTACTTGCTTCAAAAATAAAGTTGGTGAAGAGAGAGACTGTCTGAATTTTCACAAGCATGAGGGGAAAGGAGGGGGGGGGGGGTGAACTTACAATATTACAAGCCCTGACTTGCATCTCTGTTTGGTCTTGTTCTCCCTGAGTTTGTCTCGACACTTGGGTCTCATCCTCTACCTGTTACCATAGTAATGAAAAGGAAAGAAAATAAACAATTAAATACCATGAATTTCACTCAACCCTTGATAATCCATTTATGATCATACAAATATTAAACAATTAAAATATTGAACTAGAGTTCTTTGAATATAATTCTAAATCAGTCCAAAAATGTCTTGAGCTTCTCTCTGTTCGGCTTTGTTTTCCCTCAGCTTGTCTCAGCTTGGGTCTCATCCGCAACTCTTTTACCATAGTGATGAGAAGACAATACAAACAAAAGTATTATCATGAATTTCCATTAAGATAAGTTACTCAAACCCAAAACTCTAGACGGTTGGTAACTCAGCAACGTCACCTACAGACCATCATTAAAAAATACAATTTTTACAACAATTACATTTACAATGAAAACTTTGAAAGCTAAACATTATTGCCAAATGTACAAAATCTTGTCAAAAATTGAGAAATATAGTAAATTGTACTAACTCTTGCAAGCTTGAGGATCTCTGTGAAGTTGTCCAGTATGGACTGGGTGTCATCCCGCAATCTGCGCTTGTAGGACTTGAGCTGTGTGTCCTTGCTCTGCGTCAGAGACTTTTGACCTTGCGGCTGTCCCGGCGGCCCTTGCGACATGATCCTAGGCTTTACAGGAAATCTAGGGTACTCTAGATTTTTATCTTTGGAACTCTGGAAATGGATATACAGATGAAAGAAAACTACTTGAAAAAATTTGACATACTTTAATAGTAGATTGTTTGTACATAGGAATTGACATGTGAGTGTGAGCTGTATGTCTTTGCTTTGCGTCAGAGACTTCTGACCTTGCGGCTGTCCCGGCTGCCCTTGCAGCATGATCCTTAGGAAATCTAGAAGACATAACCTTTAGAAACTGAAAATCAGACATAGAAGAAGAAAAACTGTTTTACAAATTGACATACTTAAGCCATGGTCTCATCCGACCCACGTAGGCGTAGCGCACACGTAGAGCAGTAATTTTTCATATGCGCCCCTGTTCTCTACGTGGGCAAATTCTACCTGGGAGTGGTCACATCCACCTAGGTCTGGTCCACGTAGAAAGTTCATTTGTTTGTTCGCGTGGGCAATGCGGGGGTAGTACGTGGGTGATACGTGGGTGACGCGCAGGTGCTAGGCGGGCAAGATGAGGGGTCAATTTAGTTAAGATCGTTTTTACACGAGTGATGGCAATCATGATTGGAATCATTTTTAAAATCACGGTGATTCTGTTGAAAAAGACTTCGCGCGAACTGTGATTACAATCGCGTTTCTGGATACGTATCTGTCAATCAATCAAGGAGTGCTTTTACAAGTATTATTTGGGGTGACTGCAATCACGATTGGAGTCATTTTCACTCCAATCATTGTATTTTTGACCGTGTAAACGCAAACTAGAATCACGAGTCGCGAAACTCGAATAGTGGTCCAGAGGTGTTTTTTAATCATGATTCAGTCAAATCACAGTGCGAATCGGTAGTGTAAACCGGGCGCTCTTCGCTTCGAATGCAGTCATGCAGTGTAATACTAGTGTTTCCTTGTTTGATTGACAGATACGTCTCCAGAAACAAGATTGTAATCACAGTTTGCGTGTAAAAGCAAGGCAGTATAATCACTGTGATGTAAACATGATTTAAATCATCAATACAAAATACAATATCAATACAAAATACACTATATCAATATAAAATACAATATATCAATACCAAATACACCTGATATATAGATATTATTGTCCCAACGTACGTTCACAAGTTCATAAAGAGTTAACACAATAGCATCCCGCCTTCTTCGCTACTGTAGTTCTTCAGGGAGACCCTGAAATGCTTGCCCTCATTGGTGACTTGGGGGCCTCCGATCTGGTTGGCCTCTTCCATTGCATGCTGACGCCGCACTCCGGGAATGAGATTTCCTTGGGCATCCTCCTGGTCTTCATCGTTGGCTTTTGAAGACCAGGGTAGCGCGTCCGCATCAGATTGTGCAGAATCAAGCAGCTTGAGGTGACCTTGCGTGCACCCCGGGGGCCAACTGAATAATAGTGAGCAGGACACGCCATGACACGCTAGCAGTGCGCCAGGATTCCAAAAGGGGGAATACGTCATCCCCCACCAGAAAGAAAGGAAGGTCATGTTCATCTCCCGGCAGTGGTTCAGGATCAGGAAACCCCAGGAGATCCTCCCCCATGTCAGGCCGGTGCGCCCTACTATAATTTAAAATGCCCGCGTCTGAAGCCGATCCCTCAGACCTGACATCCGCCCATGCATATGAACTTGCAGCTGGCATCTACTACCGCAAGCAGCACAATCGAGAAAACCTTTTGGTAGTTATGATGTTTTTCGGTGCCTTGACAATTCTTAAAAGAATATTTATGACATCATTTATGACATCACACTTCACCACTATATACCCTGAAAATAACGAAGACAAATCGCAAATTCTACCCACGTGGCCCCCACGCACCATCCACGCACCAGCTACGCGGTAGCCGCGACAAATCATCGTAGACCAAAAATTGTGCATGTCCAATTTTTCTCTACGTAGAAAAATTAAGGCTACGCGGAGGTCAGGTATCTTGAAACTACTTGCGTCGTGCGCACGGGCCACCCGCGAGGGGCCGCGCACAGCCCCAAAGTATCTACGTGGACTCCTCGCTACGCCTACGCGGGTCGGATGAGACCATGGCTGGGATTGTTCGTATCATCTGCGCCTGGTCTACGTAGAAAATTCGTTTAATCAAGGTTTTCGCGTGGGCAGTGTGTAGGTAGTACGTGGGTGCTACGTGGGTAGCGCGAAGGTGCTACGTGTGCATGGCGAGGGGGGAGTGGTGATCGCGTGGGCAGTGAGTGCGTAGTGAGTGCGTAGAACGTGAGTGCTACGTGCGTGGCGCACAGGGGCTACGTGGGTGTTTCTCTAGCTTTTATTCCCTGCAAATAACTAAGAAAATGATCAAGTACTACCCACGACCCCCGCACGTGCCCCCCACGTGCCCCGCACGCAAGCACCCACTCACCAGTCACGCGGTAGCTGCAACAAATCATCGCAGACCAAAAATTGTGCATGTCAATTTGTCTCGACGAAGGAAAATTTAGGCTACGTGAGGGTCAGGTAGCTTGAAATTACGTGCGTAGTGCGCGCGGGCCATCCACGTAGGATCACTTACACCCCAAAATCTCTACGTAGATCCCGCGCTACGCCTACGTGGGTCGGATGAGACCATGGCTTTAGTAGTAGGTTGTTTGTCGGAATTGACAGATGCTCTGAGAAATATAGAGCATCTGTTCTTTTTGTCATGAATATATAATATATGTCATGGGTACACTTTTATACACAGAGCGCTGCACGCTCATCCAAAATCATAATAACTAATAAATCCTAACCGGGCCAAGCCCATATTATTCAATTGAGTAAAATTGTTAAAAAATGGCTCAAAATTATCAATTTGGACAGAAGGCCCTCGAGTCAAGACTCAAGGGATAATAAAACAATTTAGTGAGTGTTACAAACCAATTATGTAGATTTGTAAAAAGTGCATTACGACCTGGAAGGGAGTACAGTAGTAGTTGGGAGCGCGTCTGACTTAAGTTAAGACTAAGTCTTACTCTTCTTAGTCTTAGATGCATAGGATCCCCAATTCGAATACCATTGGACACTTGAGCCGAGGCGTCTTTTACCTGTCCATGCATTAAATTCGAGCTTACTCTCGTTATGTGTTAACGGCCTCCCCTGGCCCTGTCCTTCTAACGCATGATAGGATTTATGAAAAACACTTTGTTCCTCGGATAGGACAATAAATGGAGGTCATGTGTGTGTGAAAGTGAGACACTTCGTCTTCAGACAGTGACACTGCACTGAGTAGGCTACTGACAGTCACTCACATTCTGATGCACAAAAAGAATAGAGTGTTAAAAAAATAACGGTAACCCGGTTGACTAGTAACTAGTAGTATGATCAGGCTACCAAATATGGCCCGTGCTGTAATATGGCCCCAGCTGATTAAGCGCATAATAACGCAGATAATTCCGCGCAGTGAACTTCTTTTGCTCATCTATTTTCCTTTGTGGTTAAGTGCAATAAGACTCATCGCGCAAGCAAAAAACATCTTCTGCGCGCTCGTAGTCAATGAATGGGAAATTTGTTTGCACAGCCACAGGGGAATAAATGACATCGTTTCAGAATCGGCTCAGATTAGGCAGATTTGTCAAGTTTATACAAATATTTTGTGGATAAATGTAATCTTGAAGATTTTAAGAAGACTTTGATGGCACTTTCATTGGAAAAAGTTTATCATTTTTCAAAGAAAACAGACCTTTTAAATAGGCCCTGGCCTAGGGCACATCTACAAAGTATATGGTCCACTTAGGTGGACCATTTACACGCAATATATGGTAATACACGGGAGATTACCATACTGCCTATTCATACACTGTACCGTTCATCAGTTGAACGTTGTGTGTTAGGATGCATCGGTAATGAAAACAGACGGGAAATAATCGTTTTTTTTCTACATTTTGCAATCTTCAAAACAACAAAGTTGGTAATTATTATCAAAGTATATATATGACTTAGGGATCACATAAACAAAGTTTTTTTTCATTTGCTGGTAAATTTAGGGAGAAATCGGCCGACAAAAATTGTTTATGTTTTGGATAGTGCAGCAGGCGGAAGAGGTGATCTCCACACAATGCTACTGTAATGTACCTATGTGTGGCCCAGGGGGGCCATATTAAGGCACCCTCTTTCAATGTGATTTTTTATATTTTTAACGCAAATAAATGCAAATCGCCATTACGGGACAATTACGATCGCAGTCGGCAAATAAGGTATGACATTGTTTTCATCTTCATTTGAAGTTCGTTCTTGACAAATTTTGTAGCTTCTTCAAAGTCAAACTCAAACTCAAAGATAGTTTTTCAGATATCGTATTGGTTGTTAAAAATTAGGGGGGAAATATTTGGACACCGCATCATAAATCACATACTGCGCTGCAGGCTGCAGATCACATTTACAACAAAATTAAAGTAACATAATAATCAGCAAGTTGATTGTGGTCACTATAGTACGGAAGACTTCAAGAAGAACAAAAAGGGCCAGAGCTAAAGGAGTACAAAAATCTCAATGCATGGGACCATTACTCGTTTTTGTCAGTGGAATCATATAAAAAGTAAAGCTATACTTCCAAGTGACTTTCATTGACTTATTTAATGCGCTTACGACTTCATATTGGTATAAGATGTACATTACGACACACCAACTGGCTCAGCGAAATACGAGGCCCAGTTCGGTTCCGAAATGTTGCTTGATATACACTGCATTACTTATTTGAAACCGCACCTAACCATTGACTGTGCGGCAACAGTGCTACATAAAATACACCAGCATCTCGAAAGTTTTAAGCGGCACAACAACAGTCACATAATTCTACGGTCGAACACTTTTGGTTTGGGTGCAAACTAACTTTTACTCCCAATCAAATATCATGTGAATTGAGTGTTCAGACAAAAATGTTCACCTCTATTTTCACCCCGAAATATCACCTCCAGTAGCGTCCGCCCGGTATCCAGTGCAGAGTCTTGGAGTTGAAGTGAAAGACTTTTTGTAAGGCAGATAAAACGGATGACAACTTCTTCGTTTACACGTGAGTAGCTTCTGCGGCGGCCGATGGCGCTGGCGCTTGCGCTCGGTGGTACGGTGGCGGCGGCCGGCGGCGGCGGCGACGGCTCCCTTGCATTGGCTTTGAGAGCTGATGAGCCTGAGCCTGCAAAAAGCGCAAGTTTATAAAGATGATAATAATGATGATGATGACTACGTCGTCGACGACGACAATGACGATTGTAATTGTAATGATGACAAAATGTAATTCGCCTTTGCAAAAAGCCAAGGACGATAATTAACACTTCAAAAAACTTCATCAGTCAACAGTGATGATGATTGAGTATTGACGGTCGATGATGATGACGATGACAGCAATTATAATAAATATAATAAATGTAATGAATGACAAAGACGACGACAAGGTCAAGGATGACGACACAGCGATCATGATAATTGATGATAATGATGATGACGACAATGACAACGATGATTAATGACAATAAATGTAATGAATGACAAAGTCAAAGACGACAACAAATTATTAAGGTCAAGGATGACAACAGTGATGATAATTGATCGTGATGATGATGATGATGATGATGATGATGATGATGATGATGATGATGATGATGATGATGATGATGATGATGATGATGATGATGATGATGATGAGGATGATGATGATGATAATTGATGATGATGATAATTGATGGTGATAATGATGATCAATGGTGATGACGGAGATAATTATAATTGATGATGATGATGATGATAATTGATGATGATGATGGCTTGATCCTCCAGCTCCCACATGTACCCCGATGCAATTGGATTTATTGCCAGAGGGGAAGAAAACATTTAATTAACTGTCAAAAGGTGTTTTGAGCTTGCGGTTTCGCTGCACACAGACAAATTAATTTGTCATTTTCAGGGCCTCTTTTAGTTTTACATTTACTGTTTGTCTATTACACTGTCGGCCTGATAAAATATCCACATCCGATACCCTCATCTAGATGCTGAACAGGTGTTGATGAGTGTTATCATAGAACTAGAAAATGTGATAAAAATGGTGGCGTATGAAACTGCATTTGAACAAACTATGAATAAATTATGATATGTGCTTGAATCATCTTTTCTCTTTATCAGTTTCAGATTCAAGCAGAGATTACATCACACCTAGATGAGCTCATATTTAAGCCATAAAGATGTCATCATCAGAGAAGGGTTTTAAGTTTGCACACCAGGCATGGCGGGCACTCAATGGGATGTTTGCCGTCTACAAACCGGCGGGAATATCTCCAAGAAAAGTTCGCCACATCATCAGGACCTCCTTGCTGGAAGGTAACACTCATTATATTTATGAACAAAAGTATGAAAGATCTATAATAGATGTAGTGATACTCATGCAAGTATCATTGCGCTTAAAATTTACCCCGATCAATGGATATACCCTGCAAGCATTCCTGCGTGTAAAGTCCACATTTTCAACTCCATTACGGAGTATTCCAGTCAGTCGCCTATTAGGCACACACAGTGCTAAGTGCTAACCATATAACCCCCCTGCCCACCACAATAATGTGACAAAAACAATAAAAACGTTTGGGTACGATTCTTTGAAATAAAGAATAACATAGTGTGCTCTGGTCTGGAAAGTGACGTCAAACTGTACTTGCCCAACGCCAATTTTCACTTGCCTAGGCAGTCAAATAGATTTATAGAGTCTTGACAAATTGTAGAGGAATTTAACAGTGAACCATGTTGAATATTCCGTCTTTGAACTGTGAAGCCAGGAGAATGCAAATTAATATTATCTTTGATATAAACTCTAACCCTAATTAATCCTTTCTCTCTATTTATCAACAGAGTTGAATGCTTTAGAACAGCGGCCACAGAAGACCCTCGTGAAGATTGAAGCAGATACAGAGACGAGACTGACAACTGCAAGCCCTAGCGCCCTCAAAGTCAATGAGGTACCCACCTTTACGGACCATCCTCTGGTGCGAGGCCCCGCTTACCAAAGCATCCCCATATCGGTAGTGTCCATGGGTCTGGATACAAAAGCTTGTGGAATTCTAGGTAAGTAAGAAGAAGAAGGAACACACATAGGCCTACATGCTCCCAAGTTCTCAGTACTAAATTTTAAATTTTGAGAAATAATTACTCAAAAGGTTAATATTTTGTTGATTGTCAAGAAACCCACCTTTACGGACCTCCCTCTGGTGCGGGGTCCAGCTAACCAAAGCATCACCTTATCGGTAGTGTCCATGGGTCTGGATACAAAAGCTTGTGGAGTTCTAGGTAAGAGCAAAACACATGCATAGACATGCCTCCAAGCTCTGGGTACATTATTTGACACATACTGATACCACTATCTACAATTTGAAGAATTTAATAAACTCACATTTGACATTCACAATTTTTAAAAATAAATTGTCAAAATTTCCAAGTGGCTGAATAGCCCCCCTTTTGTGTTAAATGCTGTTTTTAAATGAAATGAAAACAGGGTCTAGAGTGAGACGTTAAAGGATATCTTTCTACCATTTTGGTAGAATCATTAACAGTAGTTTTCAATGATAACACACATTGTTTGCGCCACTAGAGTAAGTTTGAAAAACATTATCTTTCTCTTTAAGTTGTAATGAAATGATTTTGTATGCTAGTGTTTGTTTCTTTTTGTTATAAATATCTTTTTCTAGTTTTATCCGTTAGGGGAGGCAACCAGCTCCTAAACCAGTACCAGAGTGCAAGGCTTCCCAGGCAGTACACAGTAAGAGGGTGCTTCGGATTTGCTACAGATACACATGACGGAGATGGGAAAGTGTGGCAGAGAACAACATATGGTAGGTTACTACTGTGTAGGATTGGTTGTAGCGACAGAAAATGTTAATAATTGGCCACATTTGTAACCTATCTTGAAACCTATCTGAAAAATCTTGTGTAACTAGTACTCGTTCAAGATTTGAAAATGAAAATGTTATTATATTAGTGCTAGAATGCTTTGAATTGACAGAGAAGGCTATATAGTGTAAATCGTTGTCTAAACCATTAAGATTATATTGACAAATTTCTTCTTCAATATATGAAAACATAGCCAGCGCTAATTAGCCGAGATCATTACCGACTAGAAAAACTTGCACATTTCATTATGGTATGTATTGATTAATTTGAAGGGGCTTTATATGTCTTTCAAAGGGCTTTCTTGCCATTTTAGAGGCTGTACTGATGTGTGGACCCAACACATTTTTGTCCCCATTGATCTATGTGGTGTCTTGCTCTCTCCTCCAGACCACATCACCATGGAGAAGCTGGATCGCATCACCTCCCGCATCCAGTTCAGCTACCAGCGCGAGATGATCCGCCAGTCGGGCGTCGACATCCAGAGTCAAGAGGCGTACGAACTGGCAGCCAGGGGACTCCTGCACCCCGTGGGGAGGACAAACCCACTACTGACGGATGTCAGATGCACCATGTTTGAGCCTCCACACTTTGAACTAGGTAAATAAATCATTTAACCAGTTCCCTACCAGATCTTGCTATCCCCATATAGTTAATACAAGGCCAACCAGGTTCCCATAGGCAATGGGTTAAAGCTAAAACATAGATTTTATACAGAGAATCCACCAAAAGCCTCCAAGAAATGGCATAAATAGCTCTGATGTTACAAAACCATCTTATAACAATTTCCTCCGATTGACAGATCAGTGGTACCATGTTAGAACCTCCACAGTCCACACTTTGAACTAGGTAAATCATTGAAAGCCAAACAATTACAGGGGGCTCCTGTACCCCGAAGGGAGGACAAACCTTCTGCTAATGGACATCAGATCCACCGTGTTCGAGCCTCCACACTTTGAACAAGGTGAATACCCCTTTCCTTGCTAGTATATGAATTCCCATCCTGTGCCACAGTAATTATGATGTGTGGCGATTTGTCTGGGCAAAAGTGGCAATATTGAGTCAAGCTTTTGGCTTCTATAGAGATGTCAACCACACTGCAATTATAATTCACCAGATGATTATGAATTGTACTATAATTGTCTGTATTTGATTTTTCTGTGCGAACACAGCCCTATTATAAAGCTTTTGAAATAAAGCGAATTGTCATTCCAAATCACAAAACAACTACAATCGCCTTTTAAAAAAACTTCTACTCATCACAGAGATTACCAGCTATGCAGACACATCCCAGTACCTGCGGAAACTTGTTCACGACATCGGCCAGGAGCTCAAATCTTCGGCAGTCGCGCTGCAAGTGAGGAGAACGGTGGATGGGCCGTTCTCTCTAGAGCACGCACTCCTCCGTAAGCACTGGAAGCTCGACGAAATCACTGCGGCCATCGAGCAGTGCCGACCGTTAATCAAGCCCTCGGAACTCGTACCCGTCAGTCAGGGTAGGGAAGCGATAAAGATCATGGAGGGCGTGGGAAATGGAGGTTGAAAGTGGAGGGTGGAATAGTGATTGATGGAACAGCAAGATAGAACTCCCTTGGAGTGGAGGTCAGATTTGTAGTTGATGGAGGGGGTAATTGTCGATGACTGAACAGCCAGACAGGTTATTGTTGGAACAGTATGAAAAGTGGCAGTCCAATGTGATGGCCACTGTCCATCGAGTGAACAGCAAGAAAAGAAAACGTGATCATAATTAAGCAGATGAAAACTGAAAACAAAATGAATTGGAAATTGTGGTCGAAAGAGGAGTAAAAGCAATTGATTGAAGAGCTAGATAGATATTATGAATCATGAAAGAGGTTCATTAATGGGACATGGAGATTGAATTATATTATATAATCAAAATAGACACTGGTTCACTGCAGCCCAGTGCACACAAAAGCAGAATTGACCCGATTCGACTAGTTTTCAGCCAAGCTAGAGTCGATTATTATGAGCCAGGGCCATTCAACATGTTGAATTGGCCCTGACTGGCTTCCAACTGGCACAATGGGATTCATGAGGCAACACACACTGACCTGGTCCAACTGAAAACCAGTCGGATCGAGTCAGCTCTTTGTGCTTTGAGCTTAACTTCTTCAAACCTATGCGCATTCCTTGCCCAATTACCTAAAGGCGAGCTGTTCAACTAACCTGTTTCTAACAAGAACTTTTCAAACTTTGGAATCCTCCCTTGCATTTGTTGGTTGTTGCTGTGTCAGGGAAACCTGGAGCAAGCTTTTCAGCAGTGGCGTATCGTATTGGGGGGCACACCTCATTTATTTCTTTGTTTTGTACAAAATGGTACCCTAATGTTCTATATTGTTTTTTATTTTTTTATTATTATTTTTTTTTTTGGGGGGGGGGGGGCATGTCCCCCCCCCCCCCCATAGCTACGCCATGCTTATTAGTTTACGAGGAACAGCCATCATCATTGGGATGTGCATGAAATTTCAATATGTTGGCAAAAGTGAAGGGAATAGATGCTTTTGTTAGAACAGCAAGACATGCCAGAAGATAGAACAACATGAATTGAAGGAAAAGTATTATGGCCTAGTCCCACTGCACTCCTTCTCCTTCCGTTTCATATCCGACCAAAATACTAGTCCATTCTGGACTTGGTCCACATCTTTTTGTTTCCTGCGAGTACCTTCTGGATGTCAAACGGATAGGAAACGGGAGGAGAAATGGTGCAATGGGACTAGGCCATTTGTGATGGGATGAATTGCCAATAATGGAATACAGTGAAACCTCATTATAATGAGCACCTTTATAGGTCCATTGAATTTACCTCATTATATCAGATATCTCACTGTATCATGACTTGAAAACAGTACAATACATAAAACAGAGATTTGTGAAATTCCCTTGCTATATCAGGTATCGCGTTATAACAGAGCTCATTATAAAGAGGTTCCACTGTAGTTACTTCAACACAACATATCCTTCATTATGTATTGTGAATATATGTTTTGCCTTTGAAAAATTATGGATGGATTGGAATAAAGTATTTATCTACTTCTACATTTCCAATTGCCCTCTTTTTTTTGTTTCGTTAAGTTGTCTCAATATTCCCCTAATAATGTGGAACCTTGTTAGAACAAGAAACTTGGCATTATGAAATTATAAAAATTATCTTGTTATATCAGGTATATGTATTTCGTTTTATCCGGGTAAAAACACAAGAATACAACGTGCTTGGTCAGGCAATATTACCTTGTTTTAAGATGGTTTTCTTATATCGGAGCTCTTAACGAGGTTCCACTGTAATACTCTACACCATTCAAGCAACATTTTACCTTACAAAAATAAACACACCCACACACAATTTACATGTAACAATTCAGAATTAAATCCAAACAAATGATATAGATAAAACAATCGTCACAGTATGTGAATTTTATAAAATGATTTTATTGCAAATCCCTCAGTGAATTTAAAAAAAACGTACCAACACTCATCTTAGATCACACACTACATTACATTTTAAAAATGCATAACACTAGTACTAACAGGGCAGCCATATTCAAAACCCTATATAAAACTTAACTTGTGCCCTTATGTATTTCTAAATTAAGTATAATAATGCATGATATCAATTAAGATTTGTATAAACGTAGCAATTAAAATGTTTACCCCCTTAACCATACTTTTAAAGTGAACCAATACTTCATGAAATAAAGCTAAAATGTCGCACTATTTAGTGTATTATCCACAGTTCCCTAAATTTACAACAAAATTTTGTTTTTTAATAATTGTGACTTAAATACCACAATAATTCCATAGTTTCATTACAAATAGGCATTCAAGCAAAAGTAAAGTTGTTAAAATGGAACAAGAATTTCTCATAAGCCATATTGGTTCTTGTAAATCATAATGATATGCACTATGACTTCAGTTATTTTAAGCAACATACAAAGTGTAAAAGCATCAGAAAAACACAAATATTGTCAAAATATTTATTTTTATTTTAGAAGAATAAAAATACAAAAACAATTTCATACTCATTCACATAATTAAAATATCGGCATGTATACATGCGCCTGTATAAAACGAGTCACTGAATATAAAAAGTAGAAAATTCTCTTTGTATAAAAGTAAGTGACTGTTCAAATCTATTACAGCAACACGGAACTAGACAAACCACCTCAAATACAAATCTCTTATCAAATTACAAGCAATAATGGTGCAATATGCGAATAATTTACAAATATATATACATTCAATTATTAACTTGATTCTCTTCAGAAAAGAATCTTTTCCATTTAAAAAAACGGATTTGTAAAAAGTAGAAATATCTTTGGCTAAAAAGCTCTGGCATGAAGAATACATTTACAGTTGAGGCAAATGGATAAAATCCTTCACAATTATTAGGCCTCAAAAAATACACAATTTACAATTTTACACATAATTTACAAACAATCAAGAGATAATCGAGAATAATCAAGAGATACCGTATGTACACCGCAAATAGCATCGCATCTTCTTCTTTTTTAAATACGGCAGGCAAAATATATACATACATTGACAAACGAGGAAATAAAAAAAAAAATTTCAGTTGAAATATGTATTGTACTGTTTTACATCCATGACCACACTTCACCACATGAAATTACTGACAATATCTGTAGAATGGGTTTCTCAAATTAATCCTTTTCACGTAGCCAAGAGGTATACATGGGATTTGGTCTTGTTTTAATAATGTGAAAAGCATGAGGCACCTATTGTACTGCCACGATAAAGGATTTTGAAATAAACCATGTTTATAATTTTACGAACACATTTGATTATTACAAATACACCACTATCAGCAGATCTACACCTACAGCATGCAATTCATTCTTCTATGTTCAATACATGTACATTAATCTAAAGGTATTCATTCTTCTATGTTCAATACATGTACATTAATCTAAAGGTAAGACCAATTGTAATGATACTATTTTCCTTAAGACAAAAAGTTCTTTATAAAAACAGATACGTTATTGTGAAGCAATTGAAGCATATAATTATAATGTCTGTGATAAAGAGAAAGATAGCACAATTTTAAATTTAATTATCTTTCATCGTTCATTTTTGGAATTACAGGCCAAATATGCACAAGTGCAACTGTAGAGTAATAATTAGTCTTTATTTGAATAATTTAAAATGACATCAAACAAGATACACATAGAGACTTGTTTTTAAATTATAAATCTCTTCCAAAGTATCACATGACATGATTTTCCTTTCCATTATCATTATTTCTAAAACAAGACATGGAATGCTCACTTACAGCACATCTAGTGGAGTGACAATAAATTATGATACTGATTGTGACACAATTATATAAAATGCAGAACCTAATGGCCAATTAAATTAATAAATTAGGAACCTTCTGGAAAATATGTACACACAATATGTACACACACAGTTGCATCATATGCCAATCCTACTCTACCAACAAATAAAATAAAAAATCATTGCAGACAAAAATATAGACGAAGACAATCATTTCATTACTAGTCAAACCAGTCTTTATATACCTCTAAAAGCCTACACAAAATGGTTTCTTGTAAGGAGGTGTTCTTGAGAAACTGCCCCCAAAGTGGTCTTTACAGACAGGTTGTCCTGAAAGGTCTCACCAGAAAATCGTATTTGGTGCATACATGTACCGGACCCAAACACCTAGGCCCTGCACCGATTAGACTAGCATGCTTAACAGGGCCACAGGGGCCAGCTGGTTAAACGCAAACGAGCCCCAATGTGGGCTTGTAGCCCTATTAAAGAGACATGCTTATTAACCCATTGCTTACAGGAACCGGTTGGGCCATGTACAAAGTCTATGGAAAATTGATAATGTCGAAGGGAACGGGTTAATAGCAGTGATGCATGCATGACATCTACATGTATAGCATTGTGTCCATAACTCCACAGGGGCACTGCCATTCGACCCCAGTGAAGAGTTCCTGACCCATGTTCTCGAAAGACAACCCATGCTGCCTCGGGAGGGAATCATTAGCAGGAACACGATCATCATTCAATGAAAGTTTACCTGGGGGTGGCGGGGTTGCAGAATTTGTTGGCGCTTATTCTTGAAAAGGAATCATCACTGAAAATTGATGATGCAAGGTTCTTGTCGCATGTTCTCGGAAGACGACCCATCTCATATCTGCTGCCTCGGGAGGGAATCATTAGCAGGGACATGATCATTATTCATTGAAAGTTGACCTGGGGGTGGCGGGTTGCAGAATTGTTTGGCCCATATTCTCGAAAGGGAATCACTGTCGAGGACGAGATCATCATTGAAAATTGATGATGCCAGGTTCTTGGCGCATGTTGTCGGAAGACAAGTCACAACCCTTCGCATATCTGCTGCCTCGGAAGGGAAACACTAGCAGGGACATGATCACCGTTCACTGAAAGTTGACCTGGATGTCAGGCTTGCTGAAGCTCTTGACGCACGTTTTCGGAAGACGACCCTTCTCACCTTTGACCTCGACCTCCAGCCAGCCAGCATCTGTGAGAACAAAATGAATTAAAAAACAATTAGAATATATTACAAATGTCAACAAATTAAGAAATAAATTGGCATTATGAAATCTCATCAACAGACCTCAAAAGTCCACAGTACAATTGAATCATTCTCTCTTTTTCGAATGAAAATTCCAAAGTATGATGTCAAACAGTACACTGTAAACTTATTATGAAGAACTGTGATATAACAAAACCCTAGCTGGTACTCTTACCCACCAAAAGTGAGGTTTATTCTAATAATTTGGAGGACCATCTAAAGCTTGTCTCAGGATTCAAACATTAGAAAGATCTTATTTTCAAAGATGTTGGAATGGCATTGTACATTATAACTAGGGTAAAGCGCTCAGAGATGATATTGTATATTAGGCGCTATATAAATCTAACCTATTATCATTACAGTTGAACCTCTTTATAACGAGCTCTGTTATGAGGTACCTGATATAGGGAGGTAATTTAACAGGTCCAGGTTCTGTTTAATCAATTGTTTTGAAGACCTGATACAACAAGATATCTGATATAACAAGGTAAATTCAATGGGCCAAGGTGCTCAGTATAATGAAGTTTCACTGTATCATTATTTAACTGCCATGATGGAAAACATTGTACATATTAGGCGCTATATAAACAGAATATATTATTATTACTCACCTTCCCCAGTTATCGAGATCAGATCTCCCTCAGAAACAGATACTTCTCCGTCACCACTGGCTTCATGAGCTGCAATCACCAGCGCAGTTCTCTTCTTTCCCGCCCCTCCGTTCGGCTTGGGCTGGGGCTTGAAAGCATGAATCGGTGGTGGTTTGCTGGCGGCAGGTGCTGGCTTGTTGGCAACAGGGGTTGGCTTGTTACCTGCAGGGAGGGGCTTATTTCCGGCTGGTGCTGGCTTGTTTTTGGCTGGCAGAGTTGGCTTGCCGTTGGAGACACCATTCCCGGGTCTTGTAGGGATTGCTGGACTCTTCTGAATTAAAAACAAAAACAAAAAACAATTGATGAGGATCGAAAAAAATAAAAGTGCAAATTTACAACCATCTACAACCATCTCGCAAGACTACTTCACTGAACAGAAAAGTTAATATGTAGCTTACTCTGAGAATAATCAAGTTTTTCAATACAAGTTTTAATGTTTTATCTGACAGGTATTCCCTTTTCTAAATAAAGAGGACTGTTTAAATATAGGCCTACAAATCCTAAATTCTGTAAGAGAAATTAAATCTACACTATTCATCTACAAGATATTGTTGAGATATCTTTAAAAGGGGTGCTAAAACCATATCATACATCCAATCTCCACACCAAGTTAGGTTTTTTTAAATTTTTAACATACAACAATGAAGCAACTCCACCAAAAATACTAACCTCCTTCTGGACAACAGTCACAGCAGCTGCTTTCCTCAGGACCGGCGGGCTGTCAGTGATGATCTTCACCAGCTTGGCCTTGTGTCCCGGAGCCTTCTTGTCCCCACCACTACCAGAGACTTCCTGGCTGGGGATCTGCCTGCGTGGGACAACGGGAGATCGTGCCTTGCTGATGGACGGAGGAGGAGGAGGAGGTGGTAGGTCAGGAAGCCCTGGACTGGAAGCTCTCCTTTCGTTGTTGACACCACCAGGAGGCCTTGGCAGAGGCTTGTCCGGTAGCGATGGACTTGCAGATCCTGATAGGGAAGGCCTCTCTGGCAGCTTAGGCGCAGCGGGTGTTGGTCTGGGAGGCAGTTGTGGTTCGTCGTTTGTGGCGGATGCTGGCAGAGCCGGAACTGGCCTGAAGGGAAGATCTTCAGAAGCTGTCGACGACGATGAACTTGAGTTGGAGGCAGTCCTGGATGCTGGCACTGAGAAAGGCCTGGCAGGAAGCTTGGGAGAAGGAGGAGCTGGTGGTGATGCAGGGGTTGACAGGAAAGTAGGACTGCTACTGCTTGTTCTAGGGACAGGCGGGATGGGTCTGGATGGCAAATCATTTGGCGAATCCGTCTCTTCTTTCCCAACACCTGATGACATGGAACTGATCTTTGACTTCATCGGGGGAGGTCTGCTGGGTAAATCTGGAGGAGAGTCATTGGAATCATTCCTGGAATCCGTTTTGGGTGCAGGTGGTAACGATCTTGATGGGACGTCACTTTCTCTTGTGACTAGTGGTGGTGGAAAAGCCTTGCCTGGAAGATCCCTTACCCCAGCTGCAGGTCTAGGAGGCACGGGTCTTTGAGCCAGATCACCTGAATCAGAAGTTGGGAAACCTGGTAGAGGTCTATTGGGTAGGTCAGACACTCTAGACTTGGGAGGCTGGGGCAGAGCCCTATCTGGTAAGTCAGAGCTCATGGCTTTACCTGGAGGGGCAGGTAGCGGCCTATCTGGTAAAGGACTTGAACGATCTGGTAAGGGGCTGAAGCGATTGGGTGAGGGTAATTGTCTAGCTGGAGGTGCATCTGCATTGTCTCTAGGCCTTTGTGGTAGGGGCCTGTCTGGAATTGGACTAGTGCGATTTGGCGAGGGGAGTGACCTGCCAGGAGGAACATCTACGCTCAATTTGCGTCCAGAGTAAGGGTCTCCAGGACCAGAGGGAATGGGTTTCTGTGGGACTGGCCTGGTTGGGATGGGACTAGTACGGTTGGGAGATGGCACTGGCCTGGTTGGGATGGGACTAGTACGGTTCAGAGATGGCAGTGGCCTGTTGGGCGGAGGAGAACGCTGGCCGTCAATCCTCTGAGGAAGGGGTCTTGTGGGAACTGGACTTAGACGCCCGCCTGGAGTCGGTGACGATGAGCCATCAGGGGCATCATGGCCCGGTGGAGCAAGATCAAAACTAGGGGACTTTGATGGTGGGGGCCTTCGCGGCAGAGCTGGTCCTGCTGCATCTACCGTCACAGTTGGCGTCTTCCAGGCAGCTAATGAAGATATGCTGGTCTGCAGAGGAGCTGGTCTAGCGGGCAGCGCAGGACCTGGACTGGAACTGGTTCCGTTGACTGGAGGAGGCTTGGACGGTGGTGGAGCTTTCTGTCCCGAGGAGGCAGGTGTAGGGGTCTTGCTGCGAGGGGGTAGTACTGAGATGCCCAGGCTGGTTCTGGTGTTGGAGGTTGGGGGTGGAGTGGAAGAACCCTGCAATGTCAACATGGAAAAAAAAACTTAATAATCAGTTGTTCTGTTCATTGTGGTATATGCTCTGGTTACAATTTTAAATTGTATTTAATTAAACCATTTCCTACAGGAACATGGTGGGCTATGTTCTTACTCTCCGAGTATTACCAAATCTAGTAGGGATCGGGTTAAAATACAGTTTATTTTCAAGCTTTTAAACATAGCTGAAGATGTGATTGAGACATTATCCATTACATTGATTAAATTATTAGTCATTTCAGCCCAACTGATCAAACTATCAAAAAGTATCGCTATTTTATTTTTTGCCCAATTTTGTTCAACAAATTGTCACAGATATTTTATAGCTTCTTAAAATGATAGCAAATCCTTTTCTGGAAAAGCTTAATATTAAAAGAAAAACAGACATCTTACCCCTCTATGGCTGGGTAGCTTCGCTACAATCTTGGCCTTTCCGAGGTAGTCCTTCCGTTCCAGGTTGTCAATCTTGGACTTTGGCGGTCGGAAGAGGAGCGGCTTTGAGGGCTCAAACAGCTGGAATGAATACCCGTTCTGTGGTAACAAAGAACAAACGCACATGTAAATCATGAGACTATAATATAAGTATCAATGCATTTTAATAAAGTATTTAGGGTTCAGTAGGATGATGGTATATTAATTTGATTGTATACACACACACACACAGTCATATGTATCTACTTATTCCGCTGTGTAAAGGTCAAACAAATTTACTTTTTGTAATGAAACCAGGGAAAAAATACACGGGGGCGGTGGGCGAATTTGCCCCCGAAATGCCAAAAAGAGCCCCCTAAAAAAAAAAGTAACCCCAAGATCGTGATCGAATGCCAATTAGATGATCACTAATACAGCATTAGAGCTAAATAGTAGCCCCTGAAATTAAAAAAAAATAGAAATTATAAAAGTAGCCCCCGAAATAAAAATATTAATTTTTTCCCTGAATGAAACCAAAAAAGATGCAAGCTTCACTGACAAACTTATTGAGAAATTATAGTAAGATTTACTGATGAGATCATAGAGTATATTTTCTTTCATCAAATACTTGTATTCAAAGGAAACAATCCATTAGATAACCAACCACAAATGCAACATCATTGTAAAGAGAAGATATCAATTCTCAAACAAGAAGAAGAAAATTATTTAACTTACTGAGAAATTCCTCTTAGATTCATCAATCTTGTCGTGTCTGGCATCAGCCTTGCAAGCCAGGGCTTCATCCAAGAGCTTCTGTGTCCAGTCACGACTATTCTGCTCATTGTGCGTCCATGCCTCGTTGTGCAAAACCTAAGGAGAACAAAAAGGGAGGGAAACGAGCGGGTTAGTTTTCTGCTTGCTTTGGAATGAAGAGTAAACAAAATATATATATTTTACTTCACATTGCTGCTCTCTACTCTGGTGTATATTGTATAAGTGGGTACCAGATAGGAGGTAACAGCCTTTGTGAGAATTATATTATTCTCATCGTCATCATCGCCATCACCATTCGCCAGCGCCACGATTATAATCATCATCATCTTCAGCATCAATCACTGGCATAGAGTTGCTGAAGTTTCTTTTGCTCACGGAAGGTGAATGAAGAGATCATCCCCCCCCCCCCCCACTAAAATAAACCGCATACAATCACTGTTTCATACTAGGTACTACATAAACTATACCCATTATCATCATCACCATTAGCATTATTCAGGGAAGGAATACATTTTTAATTTGGGGGCTAGTTTTTCAATCTGATGGATATCACACAAAATTTCACATAATACCCTATAGATGGTAATTTCAGGGGCTACCTACTGATTTCAGGGGGGTATTTTGAAAAATTAAGGGGCAAAATTGCCCTCAGCGGCTCAGCCACAGAGTATTTCCTACCCTGGCATTATTACGTACCTCACACTTGTGCAGCTTGTACTGTAGCCCCAGCTGCTTGTAGTCGATCATCTTGTTTCCGCGCAGTACCTCCTGGGTTTTGCCGAATGCCTCCCACGCTTCGTTGCACTGCTGAAGCTGCCCGTAGACAACCCCCAGCTGGAAGTGACCGATGGCTAGGTATGGATCGCTGGCCACCACTCCTTTAAATGTCTGTAAGTACAAATGACCAGGAATGCAACATATTAGAGCTATTGCAGAAGGGATAAATATCTTTATATTCAAATTCAAATTTTAGTTTTGCTGAATTCCGCCCTTGCTTCTTTGCACTGTGACCAACAGCAAGGTATGGTTACCTTTCCAATACCCCCTGTAAGAAGGAAAGCCATAGGGTTAAACAGATATTGAAGCTATTATGAATTTTCTTTTCCAGAAAAATTAGGTCTAAGAGTAGGGCCTAATCTGCGTATATAGACTGAAGAAGAAAAAAAACATTAAAAGTTACAGATTTAGTAGCTCTGTACATTTACTTCAGAAAGAGAAATGCGTCCTCAGGAAAATTCAAGAAAGCTTATCAAATACAAATATAAATAGAGAAAACAAATGGGACTGAAAATGAAACTAAGGCTTGATTTAATCAAAACAAATTCAACATACCGAAAGTGCATCGTCCAGCTGTCCCAGTGCCTTCTGCAGGATACCGATGTTGTAGAGGATCTTGGCCGAAGGATCAACGATCCCGTTCAGCTGGTCCAGAGCACCGGAGAGGTCCCCTTTGTCAAACGCCTTCACGCCCTCATGCCAGATCGCCAACGTGTCCTTGTGGGTCATCTTGGCGACCATAGAGGGCGTCGGGGAGCTGGAGTTTGGAGAGAGACTGTCTTCGTCCGAGGAGAAATCATCGTTGATTGGACGGAAGGTGTTTCGGTCGCCGGGTTTACCGGGCAGTTTGAAGTCCTGCAAGGATGGATACAAAATGATTGAGAATTGTTTAAAGATTGCTTTCAAGATCTTAATGGGGCATCTTGGTAACCATGGAAGAGGTAGAGGATGAAGAGTTGGGGGTTAGCGAGAGGCTGTCCATGTCTGAGGAGAAGTCATCGTTGATTGAGCGGAAGCAGCTTCCGTCATGGGCATTCCCAGGCTGTTTGTGGTCTTGTATTAAATCATTGTTTAAAATAACATTATGTGAATGAGGAGGTAGCGTTTAGACATGGACAATTAAAAACAAGTGAATTAGACACAAAATATTTGTATCCAATATTCATTTCCTAGGCCATGTAACAATAGTTGTTTGCCTTCTTGTGGATAGTTCATGTCATCATGTTTAATCAGAGGCATTCCTTTCTTCTTTTTTTTTGGTGGAAGATGCAACCTTAAAACACCATCATCAATGGTAGAACTGCATTCCTTAAATCTATGTAACGCCGATTGCATTTAACCCGTTCACTACGAGATTCTAAAACCTCCATAGACTTTGTACCTGTAGCTCACCTGGTTCCTGTAAGCAACGGGTTAATTCAATTTGCTTATCATCTTCATCAATTATATATTTACATACATGTGTGTATATGAAAACACCTATATATGTCATAGGAGGTGCTGGCTAGGGTGGCTAGAGGGCTAGAGGGCTAAAGGGCTAAAGGGCTAAAGGGGAATGGAGCAAGATGTTATCAGAAGCCTTATTTGCACACTCTGTTTACCATAGCACTACAAACTGTATACACTCAAATTAACGGTTTGGTAGCACAGGTCATTTATAATGACAGAATGTCAACTAAATTTGCTGATGAGCTAAAGATCAATTCTGCCTTTTTTTAAAGTCTAGCCTTTTGTTTCAAATAGTAAACGGTATGTTTGTTTTGTACTTTGACACATGGGTTAATTACATGTACATAGGCCTTACTAGGCTTACTGGTTTCAAACCACGACAAGAACCAAACAGCAATTCATGCCAACACCCAAAATACAGTTATTCAAAAGTTACAATGACCTCTATTAAAATTACAGGTGCATTTACATAATGTACATGTAGTACCCTGAAATTAATCAAGTCATCATCTGCCAACTGGACCTTAATCAAAATTGATTCAACAATTTATGTTTTACCTACAATAGTCAAGAGTACACATCCTATCATTTGCGGAATGCATTGTATGTCAAATGAAAACATTTATCAACCCAAATGAAGATTGAATTAATAAAGGAACAAAAGTCAAACTGGTCATTCGTACCAGGCATGACCGGCCCCAGAGAAAAACACAATTGAATATTTGCATTGAGCAAACTCAAGGTACAGACAGTGAGTAGTTTTCTTACAATACCAAATAAGCAAAGTGAAAACATTTATCAACCCAAATAAAGATTGAATTGATTAATGGAATTAAAGTCAAACTGGTCATCCGTACCAGGCATCCGTACCAGGCATGACCAGCCCCAAAGACCAACACAATTAAATGTTTGCAGCTAGCAAACTCGAAAATGTGTTCCTATTCAAAAAGCTCATGCACACGTTTTATGACATTTCCTTTAAATGCCTAATATGCCCAAATGAAGACATTAATCAACCCAAATAAGTTTTAATCAATTTATGGAATTAAAGTCATACCAGTCATCTGTATCAGGTATGACATTGACCAGACGCAAAGAAATGCTCAAACACAATCATCAAAATATTTTGTTAAATCACACTGCTATTCATAAAGCTCATCACAGTTCCTTTAAGTACCAAATATGCTGAATGAAAACATTCATCAACACAAAGTAGCATTTAATTTATTACAAATTTATTAAAAATTGAACATCCGTGCCAGGCATGACCACTCAGAACAAATAAGGGCTGTTCACACATAGATCAGTGGGGTGTTTCACTGTTTCACTGAAATTGAGGTTAGGGTACAATTACCACTAAAAGCTATGCTTGTAATTCTTACTCGATTAGTCATTATAATCAATGTTTGCATTTGTTGGTATATTATTATTAATTATTAATTTTAATAGGAAACCTTAAATGCTTTAAACGCTCTTATAATTAGTTTATAACCATTACCTAACTATTACATCTTTTTATCATTGAACATAACTTAAGTTACTTTATGAAAAGCTTTTAATTTTTATTCTACGTATTTAATAGTTGATTAACACCAAGTTGATATTATATTGATACTTTTTTTCTTTTTTGTTATTCCTCATATTTTGATAGGCAATATTTAATTAAATTCTGCCACTATTATATAATAATCACTTGCATCATTATTTATGTCTTGTACTGGTATAATATTCTGTATATTTCCTTTTAATTTGTATGTCATTTTAAATGTGTTTTACCTTGTAAATTCACTTGTAATTTCGCCTTTTGGCTACAAATAGTTGAATAAAAAATACCTTGAATTGAATTGAAAGCGCACACACAAAATACAGATTATAAATACATCAAGCAATTCATATAAACCTTTAAAATGTGTGATCAATCAAAAGAAGAAGATTTTAGCACCAAGAATAATACGAATAGTGATTATAAACTATTAAACAATGTTCTGGTGTGAACCCACCAGTCGTCTCGCCTACGTGCAGGTTTTAAAAGAGAATTACCGCCAACGCTTTGTATGAATCATGAATGGGACCTACCTGTACCATTCACCACATACTGGAAATCAGGGTTATTATATAAACCACAAATATTAATGCAATTGAACGGGAACACAAGGTCAAGACTTCTAATGCTTGACGTCTGTTTTATCATTTTGTTCTCTCTCTCTCTTTCTGTCAAACTTTTTCCCGCCTTTTTGCGGTTCGGGTTAATACATATTTGTATAAGTTTCCATCCGATCACAGGCATGAACAGTGGCATCAAGGAAAGAATTGATTTTTCATTTTAGGGGGCTACTTTTTCAATCTGATGGATATTGCAACATATTTCACATAATACCCTATAGATGGTAATTTCAGGGGCTACCTACTGATTTTAGGGGGCTATTTCGAAAAATGGGGGGCAAAGTCGCCCTCAGCCCCCCATGTATTTATATAGCTACGCTGGTCACTTGGGGCGTGTGCCCCCCCCCCCCCCCCCCCCCCCTTCCCCAAGATTTGAAAAAAGCAATAACAAACTTAAGGTGAACATCTGTGAAAAATGAAGAAATACATAAGGAGTGCCCCCCCCCCCCCCCCCAAAAAATAAATAAATAAAATGTGCGTGCGTGCCCTCCCAATTTCTTCAACCAGGCTACGCTACTGATGGGCAGAGTATTAGTTACATGTAGGTCCATAATCAGATTCAATAAAAATTTTAAAAAATTGTATTTAACATGTGTCCGCCGACTGCTGATCAGGTTTATTCTACCATAGTCGGCATAAAATGTTTGTATCCTTCCTTTTTGTTTTGTGGTCGAGTCAGTTTCCATTAGCTATAATTAAAACCACAATAAAAACTACTTGTAAGCATCTGTGCATGCTGAGCCTCAGGTTTAATTTCTATCATGAGTAAGTTAACCAGCAAGACAGTTTTGATTCGTTTCAATTAAATCAAAAACACAAACGCTCACATGCTGAGGGTTAATTTGTGCCACCGCGTGCACTCACCATTAAACAAGTTCTAAAATATCATGTGAAAGTATTTATACAATCATTAAAAAAATAATGGTTTCTATTTTCACAATAAAACAGCTTCTACTTCCACAATACAGAATTTGTTTAGCTAGACCTTGAAACTTTCCCATGAACTTCAGCTTACAGAGCACAATGGAAATAGCCTAAGACGGTTCGGTAGGAACTGTGCTCCGAACCAGAGAAAGGTAAAAATAGTTCTAACCAGATGGTGTAATGATCAAATACAGGGAGAACCAAACAGTAGCCAATACTAGTATCAATTTACCAAACATAAAACAAAACAAAAAACATCACAATGCTTTTTTTTTATAGAACTTTTACTTGAATTATTGGCAAATTGCCACAAACCTGAATCATTTACAGTGACTCTCTGGTTAAAACATGAAGTCAAAAAATAAAAAATAAAAAAACAATCATGATGCTGAAGTTTTTTACTTGAATAGTTGGTAAAATCGACACAAACATGTATCATTCATGGTGAATTCCAGGTTAAACATGTAAATTCAAACATATTTAGATACTCCAGGGCTCAATATTATTAGCACAGGCCCACTGGCCCGGGGCCACCAGAAATAAGCTTCAGGCCATTTACATTTACATTGTATTAAGGATCATGTCAAATGTTACTTGCCCATTAACTGGGCAACCAAATTCATAACCTTGTTTTAATGGTTTTCTTTGTTTGCATGGGGCCACTCAATTCTGTTCCAGGGCCAGCAAAATGTAATAAACCAAATTTTGACTCGCCCAAATTTGGGCCACTATAAAAAAAAAAAGAGAGTTAATTTCTGGCAATGGGTACTTACATCTTTGTTGTTGTTGTTTCTTGATTCGGGCAGCTCGCTGACCACCTTGTGCTTCCCCAGATAGTCAACTCTCTTGAGATTGTCCACTTTACTCTTTGGTGGGCGGAAGAGCTGATTGCCTGGTAGGACGTACGGCTCATACAACTCATTCCTCTGCAAAATTTTTAAAAAAGAAAGAAAATAACTGTAAATAAGGGAAACAAATTAGTTTTTCGTTATTGTACTGGTGATTTTAGCTCTTTACTCTTTGATGGATGGAAGAGCTGATTGCCTGGTAGGACGTTCCGCTCATACAACTCATTTCTCTGCAAAATACAAAAAGATGAACATAACTGTAAATAAGGGCACAAATTAATTTCCATTTTTCTTTATAAGCAACTAGTGATATTAGCTCTTTACTCTGTGGTGGTCGGAAGAGCTGATTGCCTGGTAGGACGTACGGCTCATACAACTCATTCTCTGCAAAATACAAAAAGAAAACAAAAACTGTGCATAAGGGAAACAAATGCCTTACCATTTTCTTTATTGAACACAAAATTTTAAAAGGCATACTTTTTCTTCATAATAAGCAACTGGTGATATAAGCTCTTTCCTGTTTTGTGGGCAGAATCTTTTAGCCGATTGTGTGGTAGGATATATACAGCTCAAACAACACATTTCTCTGCCCCCAAAACAGAGGGAATATATAATCATTAATTGAACTTTTAGGGTGTTTTTTAGATGTAAATTTCACCAATGTTGATTCGCATCTGAAGAAGATTTTGAAATATTTTCTTTGTACAATGAAGTTTAATATGCATATTACCAAATACAGTCACATGAACACTCCTTCCCCGAAATAGTTCAATAAGTGTTCATTTTGTTCTCAGATGTTTTTTATACATGTATGTATACCCCTGCAAATTTTGTCTTTGCACCTACATTGTAAATACGACTTGGGAATCAATTATTTCTTTGGAGAATAAATGAAGTTTAAATTGCATAATTACAAAACACTAGTGAAAAAGAAACCTTCACCTTTTCAGACACAGTTAAAGGGATAGTTGAGTTTTGGTAGAGAGGGCGCTAGACTACTTATTTTTTTGTGAGGTAATGAAAAACTGAGTGTAAAATTTGAAAGAGCATAATATTTAAATAATAAAATCATCTTTGTTTGATCAAAATCGGTTCAGAGACGGCCGAAATATCCATAAATATAACAATTTGTAATAAACCTGGGGCCCCAGGTTTATTAGAGAATTTTGAACCAGCCGTTAAAAATTCAAAAAAATGCTTCCTCTTTTCCAAAAGTTACAAAATAGGTATTTAAATAGTTGTTGGTTATTTCTCTATCTAATCACTATTTCAACAAAGCATCACATGCACAATATTTTATTCAAAATGGTTGAAACCGATGAGTGTTTAGAGAGCGCCCTCTTACGTTTTAACGGCTCTTTTTGAATGATAACACGTCATTTGTAATTTTGTGTTCCTTTCTAGTTATAACTATTAGTTTGTAATGTAATGATGCAGGTTTTGGTTACTAAAATTCAGTTTCACCAAAACTGTACTCTCCTTAATACCAGAACTCAACTATCCCTTTAAAGTCTAGACAGTACTTAATACATGGTTTTCTTTCGCTTTCAAGGGCTTCTATACAATTGAGCAACATCCATCGGGGCTACTAGTTTCCGTTTTTCTGTTCGACATTTTATTTGTGCTTCAATTGCCATTCTTTGTAAAAGGCTACAACTTCACACACACACACACAAACGCATACAACACCACATACTGTGCTGAAATGCAATTTACTCCGCAGTCTGAATCACAAAAGGATTTATCTAGGGTTAATCAAATAAATGTATTTCTGTCAGTGAATGGTCGCTGAACAACTATTATCCATGCCCACCCATGCAATCAGTTGTTAGGATAACTTCAGGGGGGTGTTTCACAAAGATCCTAAGTTGGACATAGAAACTATGGAAAGCCATTAATTTCTTTGAAACAGTTTTGTAAAATTTCTTTCAAAAGGCATAAAATGTTGATTCAAATTTCAAATCATTTATATTTTCTATTTCCAAGGAGATTTCATGTTTTTAATGTAACATTTATGAAAAGTCTAAAATACTTATATTTTTGCTCTTTAATATATTTTATTCCAAGGCTACAAAAGGCTTTCCATAAATTTTAAGTCCAACTTAGAGTTAAGTTCAACTTAGGATCTTTGTGAAACACCCCCCAGGACATATAAGTAGGATTTGCAGAGAAAACATGCGGATCGTTAAACGATGGTGTGCATAATGAGGTATGCGTTTAACTGTGTTTAATAGTACTGTAAAATGCATTGCACATTTTGCTAACAATTTAAGGCATTTCATATTTTGCTTACAAACGTGTGTGTCAATTAAATGAGAATGGACCTATATTACATATTGTGTGCCTAAAGTAAAAGAGGAACAGCATGTCACAAAATTGACATAAAAGGTCATGCATGCATTATTTTAATTATCAAGTTTATCTTCATTCTAAACGAAAAGCATCAAAACACAATACAATCACATTCCAAACAAACTCATTTGTAGACATAAAAAAAGGCACAGTATGTATTCTTCTGATTTCCAAGATTTATCTTCATTCAGAGCGAAATTCCATCAAAACACAATACAATCACAATCAAAACTACCTCTTTTGAGGAAATCCCCCAAATTGTCCAAAAATTACAATGTCACGATATAGATTTTGTTCATTGTAATATAAGAAATATCTAATACACATTTAATTCATGTTCTACAAAAAATGTATGTTTGAAAGAGTCTGCGTTACTGTAATTGTATCTAGATATATATATATAGTCTTGATTGATTGACTCGTATATTTTGATTAATTTTGGTTGTTCAAATGATCTCTTGTTTAAGGGCTAATCTGACTAGCATCATAATATGCTATTTTCTAGTCCTTTTTACCAATTGATGAGAAATTTGTAAACATTGTACATTTTATACCATATGATTTTGTTAAATTGGTAAATAAATAAATTCAATTCAATTTAGTACTCACCATTAGCTGCTTTTGTGCCTTCTCAATCATAGGAGCGTGGCGCGATTCTATCGCAACTTTGCTGGCTTCCTCCAGCAATTCAAGCCCATACTCTGAATTGTTCATCATGGTAGCGTATGTCAACGCCAAGTTGTACAAAACCTTTTAAGAAAAGAAAATTTAAGATAAATCTATTGATCTACTTACATTGATCTCTTTTCTCAAGTTTTAATGATTAATCTTCCATTTAAAAAAGTTCTGAAACATTTTTTTAAGTTTTCATGCTCAAAGGGAAAACATTGTTTCAATAGAATAATACAAAATAATTCTTTGTTCAAAATGTGTAGAATTGAAAGTGAAATCAAAGTGAGGATAAAAACTAAGACTTTTATGCCTGAAATTAACTTTTTTTGCTGGTGGCCCGGTCGGGCCAGTAAAATTAGTATTTTTCCAAATTTGGTGGCCCGAAACCAAAAACTACTGGCCCGAAAAAAAAAAGGAAAAAAAAAAGTAAAATTAATACAATAACCATATGAATAGTTTCAGGGTACTAGGCAATACTTTTTATTTTTCATTCCCCTTTGTTTCATTGTAAGATGAATTAAATAAACATGAATTAGGATTCAGTGTGTGTGTCATGTCTTTTTATTCATTGTCTTCATCAAAAAATCACAGCGATTGCATATTCACACGAGTGACAATTTCACCAGTCATACATAGTCAGGGTCTAGGTGACAAAACAAAAATGGTAGAAAAAGAGAAAATTAAATTTGACCTCAAAATTCTGTGCAGTGTTGTCTGAACACCTTAGACAAAAGACATATTTTTAAATTGTGATATATAGTAGTAATATAATACATATGAATATTCATGAGCAGCATATATGAATATTCATGATGCTCATAAGATATGCAAAATACGCAAAATAACTGAAATTACTAACAACGATTTTTAATATGAAACTTTTTTTATAACAACTGGTTAGAAAATGAGTACTGCTGCTCAAGAATGTATGAATATTCATTAGCAGCAGTGTTACTTGCTCAGTTAACTTGCCAATTTTTAACTAACCAATTAGTCCAATATTTTGTATGTGAGAAAAGGGTATAAGTTGCTGAATGCTACATTTAAAAGCAAGCTCTTGTCATGCCCTAGACAGGACTAAACATGACTACAGGGTATCTTTAAAAAAAAAAAAAAAAAAAAAAAAAGTTTTTTACTGGCCCGACAGCAATTTTTGGTGGCCCCGGGCCATCGGGCCTATGCTAATTTCGAGCATTGACTAAGTACATAATTGCTTGAATGAATTTGCACAAAATCATTTCTAAATTGATCACAATGCCAAATAAACCAATCCCTTATTATTAAGTTGAAGCAATGGAAGGGTGTAATTAACAATTAAATTTGTGTTACTTCTCGTACCTCGCATTCATAGAGCTTGTGCACGAAACCGAGCTGGCGGTAGTCGATGAACTTGTTACCCCGGAGACACGTCTTGGCCTTGTCGTAGCTGCCCCGGGACTCGTTGTATCGGTGCAGCCGATAGTTGACCATGCCCAGCTGAAAGTGGGCCAGGGCCATGTGTGGGTCCTTTTCAATGGCCACCAAGAAATTCTGTTAATTGTGAAAGAAAGAAAAAAAGATCAGTAGAAAAATTCATTAATTTTCAATCATTGCTGCATTCATAAATTAAACGATTCTGCAAATTGAAGAAGAAAAACAAAATCTTTCCAATTAGTGAGATCTCCATGTAGATTTTGTTTATAAATATTTTCAAAATTATAGAAAAGAAAAATATTTTGAATTATTTTTGCACAATTTGCATTTTATTTTAGTCTGCCAAATACATTTTCAATGATTACTACATTTAAAACTTAAAACCCAAATCTGGAGATACCATTGTAAAATACAACATAAATCTACATTAAATGATGATTACATGTATAGAAATCAAGGTGAACAGAAAAATCTCAACCACAATTTATAACCTAATTTATATGGTATTAATTTGTGTGAACAACCAGTACTAGTCCATACTTAGAAACTAAAATGAGTTTCATTTTACACACTCCAGGAAATTCCACTAGACTTTATAGTAAGACTAGAAAAAAAGTTTCACTGCAAAGTTATTTTTACAACCACTTTCATTTGATTGCAACAAAACATTCCTTGTTGGCACGTTAAAAATAGAAAAGGCCTTCTTGCAAAGTTTTTTTTTTAAGAATAATAAAATTGCATGTTTCTTTCCTCAATAAATGTGATAAATGTATGCCAATTATGTACACCAGAAATTAATGACAAATTTATTTGAAAGAGAAAGTGATAAAAACAAAGGAAGGCGAACAATACAGAAGGAAATTGAATCAATTTAAAGAGAAACTCATTTCCCTTCCAGAACTACAATTGTTGCAGTACAAAACTGTGTTGAATGTGTTCAATAATTTATTTTAAATAAAATAATACATTCATGAGCAGTTTTCTAATAAAAAAGAAACACTTTGCTGGGCTTGAAATATTTCTTTTCCTGGTACTAGTGTACATGTATGTAGCACATTTGACAAAGTAAATCAGCGACTTTATAAATCAAATTTTGTTTTCGCCCGAAAAAAAAAAGAAAGAAGGAAAACATGAGTAAGATTCTGTTTTTTGTTGTTGGCCCCATAGCCTCTAGGGCAAGCAACATTTTACATTCATGAATACATTTGTCATTTGTGACTAATGATTAGTGGCCCCAGGACAGCAGCCCTATAGGCAAAGCCGCAAAGGGCTCAGTGCATGAAATCAACCATTCCAACTTAATGGCTCTGGCCTTGCAGGGCCGAGTGAGAGAAAGTTTGAAATAGATCTACTAATATATAACGTAATGTATTTACTCTCCAAGGTGCATAAGTCTGATGGTCTCTGACTCCCCCCTGACCCAAACTTGAAACAAGTCAATTAAGAGGGATATCCAACGAGGGAGTAGGACCTTCCAATGTAGTGAGTAATAAATCCCCTTTTCCTGTTGTTGTTTTTTTCTAGGGAGACACTCTCTTCTTCTTCTTCTTCGGGGTAGACCTGTGTCCTTCAATCTTGAAGATTATTACATACTTGAAGATTCTCACATGTATGTATTATGTATACACTAAGTCCTAAGAAATACAATGTTATCTCAATCTAAACTTTGATTTTCCCTAAATTATACCTTTATGTACAAGATTATGCAGAGTATAAACAAAACAATCAAACATAAATGTGAAAATAGATTTTAGAAAATGTATATTTTGCGCACATGTCTGTAAATTATATTGTCTAAAACTGAGACTGTTTTTAAACTTTGAAATTAATATTTCATGAAGGGGGATTATATAATGGCTAGATTATAGATATCAATCTTGATTCTTTAACAAGTGAATGCAGATCTGAGTATAAACTTGTATAAAATACAATTTATTCTTAGTTAAAAGGGTGAATAATAATATGACGAGTGCATGCATATTTCTGAATGAAGTAATTGCTATTTTAAGATGACTACGGAATCCCGGACACCCCCTTCCCTGCACGTAGACCTCGGTTCCAAACTTCCACATTTGCCGAGCCAATTGAGCTAATCAGTGGATTCCTGTTAGTAGTCGAACCCATCAATCATTCACACCTCCCCCTCTCTCGCTTCCCAAATTCCTAATATTTCATTTTCCAAGAAACTTTACAAATAACTAACTCAAATGCAAATTAAACAAGGATATGAATACTCTATACTTTAGATGACAAAATTGTTACTTCTGCCAAGGACTGAAGTCCATGATATAGATTATCCTAATTGCTATCTCTTCATATATTTGTTTTAATCACACCTTCCCTCTCTCTCACTTCCCAAATTCCTAATATTTCATTTTCCAAGAAACTTTACAAATAACTAATCCAATTCACTGACTCAAACGCAAATTAAACAAGGAATATGAATACTCTATACTTTAGATAACAAACTTGTTACTTCTGCCAAGGACTGAAGTCCATGATACAGATTTAAGATTATCCTAATTGCTGTCTCTTTAAATATATTTTCTTTTTTAATCACACCTTCCCTCTCTCTCACTTCCCAAAATCCTAGTATTTCATTTCCACGAAACCGTATAAAAGCCAATTGACTGACTCAATTGCAAATTAAATGAGGAATACTATGAATACTCTAGATATTTAAAACAAAAAATGTTTCTCCTGGCACTTTATGTAAATTGTAAAAAGATTATTCATGATGATTTATGCATTTCCCAGTATTTAATTTCAAAGAAGCCATAATAAGTAAGCCAATTGATTGATCATTGACTCACAATGAGGTCAAGGATATCATGAGGATGAATTGATAATTATACAATGTCAATATAATTAAACCAGTAATTTCCAAAACGAATACAAACAAAAAATGAAAGAAACATTAATGAGGAATTCCGAAAATGGATCCCTGCAAATAGACCATTCGGGACTACAATGTAGTTCCGGAAATACTCGGGCTGGAGTCCACATACATGTAGATACATTTGTCTTGAATACAACAATAAAAGAATTCCTGGATTCAATGATGCATGGCTGCCAATGCCAATATTGCACCCAAATACAATTTGCTCAGAAATCTACGAAAAAAATGTTATGAAAATTATATCATGAATTATCATATTAAAGCCACCTACATGCAATATATACATCATTACATTATTACGCTAACCAAAGTCCAATGCTGATGTTGGTAGACCTTTTCTTTGCATTTGATCATTACTCACGCTTGAATTAAGTGCTATTGTGCAGGGTTCAAGAGTTTACACGTGTATGAAGCCTAGACAAACTTCCTCTTTCCCCCCACCCCTTTTGGTTCTTTTTTCCTTCAATTTCTGCCTGTTATAATTATAGTTATAACACGCATATACCCTCCTCAAAATAGGAATTGTCTCTAAATTAAAGTACCAGGATCTGGAAGGACAATGGGGAGTTCTATTTAATTGTGGAAGGGAAGCAATCCCTGGCAGTTAAAGGTACACTTGAGTATTGGTACTTCCCGAAATGCCCCTTGACACTAAATTGGTTGGTTTTAATTCCATTTGAAAGTTCCTTGAATAAAACATGTAAAATGAGAATCATTCCCTTTCAAATGCTCTCATAGTTGAAAAATTTGATATCAAGATATTTTATTAATTTATAAGTCTACTGGCCAGGGGACATTTTTACTTTTTACAAAAATTTTAAAAATGCTTATAATAATTATAGACTTCTTTGAAAAAGATCTAACTAGGTTTTTAAATAGTTTTTGATGATATCTCTATTGAATCATTATTTTAACAAAACATTAAATGCAAAATTTTGTATGAAAAAATGGCTAAAACCGATGATTTTTTAGAGAGCGCCCTCTTGAGTTGTTATGGCACCTTTAAAAAAAATGATAACCAGGTTTTTACCTAGTCGTTTGTAATTGTGTATACCTTTCGAGCATGGTGGAGATATAAATATTAGTTTGTTCCGTAATGATCAAATGCAGGTTTTGGGTAAACTAAAGTTAAGTTCAAATGACCAATACTCAACTATTGAACAAAATGGCACTGCATTGTACATGAACTTGTTTACTGTTCGATTGACAAAGAAATTTTCAGAACTATTCAACCTGTCTGTGATATTATAAACTATGAATTTGTCATATTTAACTAACATTGCATAAACTTATTGACTAGATTAATTACAAATTTCCAAATTAAGATGTCAGAATACAGATTTATTGCATTTAATACAACATTTGGAACCAACATTTACAGTCTGGAATGACTAGATGGAGCTAAAATGTTTTGAGCTACAGAGAACCATTTTCTGACTAAATAAAATGAAAATATCACCTTTAGAAATAAAATTAAAATGAGCAAAGAGAATTGGCTTTGAAGAGAATTGTACCCGAAAGACTTCCAGATTGGTATTTTTTAAGTCAAAATAAACTTTCCACATCACTGCAGTAATCTGCAGTAATCCCTATTAATGTGTACAAATCAATAGGGATTAGTGCAAACAAACATTAGGGAGGAAAGTCATCAGTGCTCTAAAACAATAGAGCCACAACTCAAGGGAAGGTCCTTTTGATGGTGGTACTTCCTAGAAAACCAAAGTGTCAATATTTGTGCTAGACCGCCGCTAGACAGGGTCTGTGACTGTGTGACTGACATACCTTGTTTTGGTTGCCATGGAATCTTAGTCATGCCCTAACAATAAGCATAAAGGTTGAAGGGCTCAGTTTACAAAGATGTTTTTGTTGTTGTTATTTTCTATCAACTTGGTAATAACCATGCACATTCAGGGAAGAGTTAATAAAAGAGACTCAATGGGAATTGGGACATCCTAGTTTGTTAATTCAGTTATCTTTGCTAATTAGTGGGTTGGGTCAACTCCCTGTGAAGTTTGCTGTTGCAGTACTTTGTAGGCCTACTCTATTAAGGTTAATTGTTTTATGATCCCAAAGTCTACAAGAAAACACAAGATGGGGGATTTCCCAAATTTTCTCACGAGGGATAAACGTGGCCAACTGGTCCGAGTCTGTGAGATTTCAAAGCGAACACTATTTCTGGGATAAAAGTGGCTCATTCTGCTTTACTGCATCCTGGAATATACTAACAATGTCAATTAAAATGTAAAATAAAATAACTTAGAACATATTCCAAAAGATTCAAGAAAAGCAGTTCATGATCTGCAATAATGAAATAAATTTAATCAGAAATTAATTATAACCAATTTCAGTCACAAGAATGGGTTTGGTACATTTCAAAAATTTATTTTAAAGTTCAATTTTTGCTCAGTAAATGTGGGTTGCGTGGACTGTACAATGATACACTAGAGTTAAGACATGCTATAGAATTTCTGAAGAGCAGTAGCTGACTTGATGTACTTTTCTAATTTTAAAGGTCTTACCTCTTTCGCTAAACCTGGATTTTGGAGGGCCCAAGCAATTTGACCCAGATTGAAACGCATCTTGGCGGAGTAATTCATGATCTCGAGGAGCGCGTTGTACGCATCGTCCCAGTTTTCGCGCTTTGCGTGCTCCGCTGACTCGTTCCAAATCATGATCACCTCCTTGTACGTCTTTTCAATTCCTTCCATGGTCACGTTATTATCATTCTCGTTTCTTCTATGAAAGGGGCACCAAGGACTACGTCCCAATCTCACGGATGACGACGAAGTCGGTGAAGCAACGTTCCCTCGCAACGCCACGATTTGAATAGTCTTCTTGTTTCGGAATCCCGTGATGCAGCCAACTTCATTTCCGAGCAAATCTAGAGATAAAGCACGCCTTCGTGTTGGGCAGCAACAGTGTTCTATCTCCTGTCGATCATTTTGGTTCGTTTTGTTTTCATTTTGTGCAGATCCAGGATATGACGACGAAAACGTCTGTTCATTCATTTTTCGTTGATACAAGGAAGGCGTGGTCAACAGTTTCTATTTCCTACAATACAGAACTTGAAGTTGAGCTCAACGGAAATGAACTTCATAAATGTTGGATAACTTTGTAAAAGACGAGTACTGGAACTGGGTGAATGTCTTTCAATAATTGGCAGGATTTGATCTATCAAGGTCAATAGTACTAGTAAATAGTCATCAGTCAGCAACACAAAATATATTTTCAATAATGTTTTTTTGTGTAGTCTAGTAACAGGCTATAGTATAGATCAGATGCTCTCTTCTGACAAAGTTGCAAAGTTAAATAATAATAAGCATCAACCTGATTGAGTGATTCAAAGTTCAAAACTTCAATCTGATTTAATATCAAGTTGCTTTTAAGTTTTATCACAGAACAACCAAGGTTCTCTTCTATTGCTGAATACAACACGGATTGTCAACAAGGTGCTCAAAAAACTCCAAAGTAGATTATAATAAAGAACAAGACTAGGCCGAGGATCGACAGGATAATCATGCAGTAACAATTAACACTTTCGCTGCATAGTGTATGTGCACATGACCATGTCACCTCTTTTCTTCATTGCTTGAATTGAATTGAACAAGTTGCAGAGTGAGTGTGAATTAAGCCGGTGTCCCGCTCGGTGACTGTCTGCCAGTGCCAGTGACAGCGCCATTCGAATTTCGCCTCTTTTTATGAGGACAGAATCCGATTGGCAAAGCCATTTCCAGTGAACTCGGTCCAGAGAAAAACAAGTACAAGTCAGATTGCGTGGGTGGCTTAAAATAGTCCCCTCTCTCTCCCATGCACCCTCCGTTATTCAGTAGCCGAGGTAACCTAAAAAAGCAGCTGCCCCTCAATATTTGACTTGACTCAGCTCAGCTGTCACGAGTCGACGTCAATAGCAATGAACGTAACGTAGCACTAGCATAAACTGGCGAGCCTTCGAGCCGTGCCTGGCCCGGTGAAAAAGTGAGTCACCGGCATACTAGTAACCGTGTGTGTGCACGATACGCGGATCGGAGGGGTCAAAGTACGCCGATTCAATTACGTACAATAACAATGTAAATATTACGTCATCTTCAATAGAAATATGAATATTCATAATGTACAAGTTGCTTGCACGTCGTTGATTGGCCAAATATTATGTAAAAGTTCATTACTGTTGTTTTTATTGTTTAATTGATTGAGTGGTGATAATGCAATTGATTTTTTTGTTTACTACAGCTACGTCTAGTACAGTTATTTTTGCCTTTTGTTTGCAAAACTTGTATAACCTGTCTCAAGGAATCTTGGACCAACATTTAGTTAATTATGATATTATATGCCTTACAGAAACTAAGACCAATTTGCCAGACCTTTCCTGTTCCCTTTTGGAAGATTTTGTTTGTTATAATATGCGCACGGGTAAGGGGAAGTTTGGTGGTTTTCATGGAATGTCAGTTTTGATTAAAAAACACATTTGTAATAATGTTGAGCGGATTAAGCCAACTGCATCTGAGTCTGTAATTTGGATTAAATTGAATAGTAATATCCTAGGTTTTCCCATAATTTTGGGAGCAGTTTATTTGCCATGTGAGGGCTCAATTTATTATGGTCAAGAAGTATTTGATGATTTATTTCAGGACATAGTTGATATTAAAAGTAGGTTCCGTGCGCCATTTTGCCTGTTGGGTGATTTTAATGCCCGGACAGGATTATTGAAAGATTATTTAGAAGTAGATGATTTTGTTGACTTCATTGACTTAGATGATGATCTTGGATCCAGCTCTTGTATTCCAGTTCGTATAAATAAAGATGCAATTGTAAATAATAATGGTAAGAAAGTAATTGAAATGTGCCAAAGTTTTGATCTAACGATTATAAATGGCAGAGTAGGTGAAGATCAGCAGATCGGAAATTATACTTGTTATAATAAGAATGGTGGCTGTAGTACAATTGATTATGCAATTATTTCTAGAGACATTTTTATACGTGTGAAGGATTTTGCTGTTGATGTTTTTGATAAACTTTTATCTGATGTCCATTGCCCCATTAGTTTAACTTTGCAAAAGGAATATAATGTTGAAAATGTTCAGGATTTTAGTGGAAATAAAAATTGTGATTTAGATGATATGAGGATTGAGAAGTGTGTATTCAAATGGAAAGCTGAAAGTCCTTTGGTTTTTGGGCTACATGTGAAGGAGTCTGTTAATATTTTGAGTGGACACTTAGATCAGCTAGAAGATAATGTTAATCAAAGTAGCGTTGATGTTTTTTATAAGCATTTAGGTGATGTTTTTATTAATGCCGCCGAAGATACTGGTATTTGTAAATATGTTCATTATTCGAAGGAGACGGCTAGTGTAAATAAAAAGAAAGATTCTAATTTAGGTAATCAACCATGGTTTGATAAGGAGTGTCATGATGCTCGCCAGGCTTATATGAATATTAAAAATAGGTGGAAAAGGAAGTTTAAACTTATAAGGAACTCTGTTATAAATAGGGATTCTCAGGATTATGAGGATGCTGGTAAGCGATACAAAAAATTATTGAGGTATAAGAAAAGGTTATTTTATAGAAATTTAAATAGGACATTGAGGTCTTTGCGCTATGTTAATCCCAAGGAGTATTGGCAATTGTTAAAAGTTAATAAGAATAAGTGTGGAGGAAAATATATAGATGTTCCATTGGCTGATTTTGAAAAGCATTTTAGTAAGTTGGGGAACAGAGAAGATGTTAATGACTCATTTGATGAAATGAGAGAGTTAGATATGTTAAGAAATGATGATAATTTAGATTTTCCTGTTACATTAGAGGAGGTTGAGTTGATGATAAAGAAATTGAAAAATTCTAAGGCTTGTGGAATAGATAAAGTAAGAAATGAGTATCTTAAAAGTTGCTCAGTTGACATGCTTGAGGTGTTAGTACGTTTTTTAAATATTATATTAGATACTGGTGTTGTGCCAACAGAATGGTGTATTGGAATAATTATTCCTATATTTAAGAATAAAGGTGAGAATACAAATCCTGATAATTATCGAGGTATAACATTGCTTAGTTGTTTGGGCAAGCTTTTTACTTCAATTTTGAATAATAGAATTTCTACTTTGTTAGAAGATGGTCACTTGTTAGGTGAAGAACAAACTGGGTTTCGTCCAAAATATTCAACTCTTGATAATGTTTTTGTTTTGAAAAACATTATAGATTTTTATTTAATTAATAGAAAACGATTATATTGTGCCTTTGTAGACTTTAAGAAGGCTTTCGATTTAATTGATAGAATTTCTTTATGGTTTAAAATGTTGAAGATTGGTATACACGGTAAAATATTTAGAGTTATTAGAAACATATATGATTCAGCAAAATCTTGTATTTCTGTAAATGGAAGGATTTCGGATTTATTTAGTTGTAATGTAGGTGTTCGACAAGGTGAAAATTTATCCCCCCTTCTCTTTGCTATTTATTTGAATGATTTTCAAGAGTTTTTAAGGGACTCGTATAGTGGACTGCCGCTGTTAGATAGATTTATTTTAGATTCACTGAATTTTGAAGGGAACAATGGAAGTATTTTTAAGAGCCAGTATTCAACATTGTTATATGCTGATGATACAATAATAATGGCAGAAAATCCAAATGAATTACAAAAAGCCCTTGATGCATTGAATGATTATTGTGGTTTGTGGCATTTAACAGTTAATGTTAGTAAGACTAAGGTTATAATTTTCTCTCGTGGCAAAGTTAAAAGATTTCCAGAATTTAGTCTTGCTGGAGAAAGAATTGAAGTTGTGGATGACTATGTTTATTTGGGAGTTATCTTTAATTATAATGGTACCTTTAAGAAGGCAATTTTAAAACAACTTAGTCAGGCAAGGAAAGCAATGTTTAGTATGTTAATTAGAGCCAAAAAATTACAGTTATCCATTGAAACACAGTGCCATTTGTTTGATCATTTGGTATTGCCAGTTTTATTGTATGGCTGTGAGATTTGGGGCTTTGAATGTATTGATAAGATAGAAATTTTTCATAGGAAATTCTTAAGAATGATATTGCGTGTTAATAATTGTACACCAGACTGCATGGTGTATGGCGAAACTGGTCGGACTGTGATTTTGAATTATATTAAATGTAGAATGATTGGATTTTGGTTGAGATTAGTTAAAGGAAAACAGACTAAATACTCATACATTTTATATAGGATGATTTTGTACATGTTATCTGATGAGCAGAACTTATTAGGATACAAATCACAGTGGTTGGTATTTATTAAGAAGCTACTGGATAAGTCAGGGTTAGGGAACATTTGGCTTACTCGAGGTGAAGGTCATAGTATTGATTGGGTTGTGTCGTCTTTAAAATGTAGATTAAGAGATATTTTTGCTCAGGAGTGGCAATCTACTACTTGGTCAAACCGTATTTGTACTAATTATAGAATATTTAAAATTAGTCTCAATTATGAACGTTATTTGAATGTATTGCCTCAAAAAGATTTAATTTCCTTGTGTAAATTTAGATGTAGAACACACAATCTTCCGGTTAATAAGAGTAGATTTGATGTCACTGTAGTAGATGAAATGCAATGTTCTTTATGCTCCTTAAAAGGCATTGGTGATGAATATCACTATCTTTTTATTTGTCCATTTTTTAATAATGAAAGACAAATGTATTTACCAAAGAAACTGTATGATTGTACTCCGTGTGCTTTGTATATGAAATCACTTTTTAATACGCTTAATACTTGCCAGTTAAAGAAGTTAGCATATTTTGTTAGAGATATTATGTTAAAATTTAGCTTGAAAACATATTTTGATGAGGATTGTCTCGTTAATGATATGAGAAATAGAGCACCAATATTGACACGAAGTGGCAGAAGGGTAAATTGCCCAGAAAGGCTGAATTTGTAGATATATGTTTATGTTACATTGTTGTTGCATGTTTTGTTTTTGAATTGTTGTATATTGTTAAAAAAAGTTTGTACTCTCATACCCCGGAAGGGGGTCGATAGAGTAAATAAAATCTTACAAATCTTACAAATCAATGAGTTTAAAAGTAATAAAACAATGATTTGATTAATAGTGTTTATTTATGGTTATTGAATCGAGTCAATCTATCAATTAATCAGTCAATCATTATAATGAAACAATCACACCAACCAATCAATATTAAATAAATCAATTAATGTATTTGACATTCGAACTAGCTACTTGTAGGCAGTGGCGTACCCAGGATTTTTTCAAGGGGTGGGTGTAGGGGGGGGGATATTTCGTCAGACAAATTGAAGTAAGCGGGGGGAGTGTGGGTAGGGGGTGTCCGTAGAAAATGACCGCAGCCGAGGACGAGACCAGGACCGGTCACAAATTTCGAGGCCGAGACCAAGACATTTCTTGAATTATGTAAGGGGGTGGGGATGGGGGTAGGGGGTGTCCATCCCTCTGCCCCCAGGCCTATGTACGCCTATAATTGGTATTTACAGTAAAGGTAGGACGGGTTCGTTCACGATTAAATTTACCTAGAATTAGTCTCTTCTCAACGACAATTTACATTAATTTGTTTTACGCAAGCGCCAATTTACGTGAGCTTTCATGAATTGCATATAGTATATCTACAAACTGTTGGGTCACGTTACCCAACACTTCGTAGATTTGGGTGACCTGTTTCACAAAAGGTACAGAACCTTCACGTGACGTGACGTGAACGTGACGTGACTGTCCGTACCAAGCCAACCGAACCAGTAAATGACACTACAAAATCTGGACCATATTGAAGCCATCGTTTGTTCGAACTGATATAACTACTACCAATGACCATAAATAACGCTTCCTCTGGGATATTAACTAATTCACCGTGCCTTCTATATTTCAAAACTCTCTTCGAGCAATTGAGTTCATCTACACGTTACAGCTATTTGGTGGGTAGTTTTAGCCAGTTAACCCTATATTATAATACTGTACTTACACACATAAGCGTACCCAGGGGGGGAGGGGGGGGGGTTGGGGGGTTCTAACCCCCCCCCCCTTTGACCCCAAAATTACTCTTTTTTTTGGGGGGGGGGTTGAACTCCCCCCCCCTTTTCAAATTTTAACTGGTCTCGAGACCAAATTTTAGCGGTCTCGTCCGTAATTTTTGATGGTCTCGGCCTCGAGAAGTGCGAAAAACCCTGGTCTCAGCCTCGAAAGTGTCGAAAAACCGTGGTCTCGGCCTTGAAAATGTCGAAAAACCAGGGTCTCGGCCTCGAAAATTCGTGGTCTTGGTCTCGACATTTTTGAAGGTACTTGGTCTCTGCCTCGAAAATGTCGAAAAACCGTGGCCTCGGCCTCGAAAATGTCGACAAATCTTTGTCTCGGCTTCAAAAATTTTCTACGACTACCCCCCCCCCCCCCCCCCTTCCCTCGGATTCTCAACCACTGGGTCTTGGTTTTGGCCTTTAAAATTGTGGACCGGACCTGGCCTCGGTCTCGGCAATTTTAGAGGTACTTGGTCTCGGCTTCAAACATTTTCTACGAATACCCCTCCCCCCTCCTAGCTGACAGAATTTTTTTCTGAAGAAACCCCCCCCCCCCCCCCTTAAAAAATCCTGGGTACGCCACTGCGTATCCCTGATCACTTTTTGTACTTTCGATCAAGTAATAAAGGCTGCTATAAAGAACACAAACAAATATGACCATTAACCATGAGCCAACTATACACGATTGAAATTTAGTGTTCTGAGTCGTAGCCTGTAGACTGTATACCGCTGTGGTGTCAGGGGATGGTACGTTCTTGAGCGCTTGAATAATGCTGGTCGGCTAAATAAGGCCAAGCTAGTACAACATATTTGTGACTTAATTGTAAAAAGCGCTATATAAAAATTGAATTTTTGTATTATTGTTATGACCCTCTGGTGTTCTTCGCGTGGTTGTCCCCTTTAACGAAGGATAACAACAATCAGGATCCAGGGCCTGACTACCAGCAGATAATTATGTTTACGAGAAAAAAATAACGATCGCGTGACTGTGAACATCCGGTGGAAAATACACTATACCTGGGATCAAGTTTTAAGTTTCAATTTAATTTCTAAGAGAACAAAATAAGGGAAATTAAATATACATTCACAATAAACTAATTTCGCAACGCTTATAACGCTAATTAAGAATACATCTACCGATGTGTTTTTTCTTGTTCTTAAAGGGATCTAGTCACCTTGTTGACATGTGCAAGATGGTTGTTTAACTGTTATGCATGTCTTGATATGAATCGAACTTTGAGTACCCATCTTCGCTCCAATGCAGACCCATTTCGGTTAACTTTTCTGAGGACTAGTAGTAATATGCAATATATCGTACTGGTTTTCAGAATACACCCCTAGATAATTATATCATCTGAGTGATTTGAGAGCATTCAATGTTAAATGAATGTCATGTGACCGAGTAATGAGCGAAACTGCAGTGCGAGTGATATGTGCTATCACTCATTGCACCGACTTTCTGCACGGTTATGATCTATAATATATAATTATACATCTGAACCCTCTTATAAATATCTTTATAACCTAATGATCGAAAAAAAAAAAACGAAAACTGCCCCTTCAAATACAACGAGGTATGTAAGAACCACAAGAGTTCAACGTAAGTTTTGAGGATTTCGATCCTTGCAATTATACACATTGCAACGTTGCAATTATGGGTCCCAGGTCATGAGGGCAGCAGCTAAACAAATTAGGGATTTAACTCGTGGGAAATTTCTTATAAAACTTTGTCTTTTTATTACTTAATCCAAATACCATGTTGCATGGACCAATAACATGTCCGGTTGTTATTTCCTTCGCTAGATGATCATAGCTTTGGATACGCTTGCCAACAAATAACAGCTTTTAATTGTGTATACATTTTGTTTTAACGGTGTTTTTTTAGAAGAACTTCATGGTATCGTCCGAGTTTGATATTAACTCTTACACGTTATTCTCTTCGTAAGATAAATGGACGATAGATGAACCATTTCCGAGGGTGTAGAACTCTATATAACTATGTATGAATGGCCTAATAAGAGTTAAAGCCAAATGATAGTATTTTGAAACGCCTCACGCACCAATAATTGAAGAACATGGTAAAATCATCTGCCATATGAAATAATCTATCCGAGCTCACATGTGCACGGCATATCGGCCTTGTCGAGCCGATGTCCATCCCAGCGTTGTGGTGCGGATGGGCCGTGAATTTAAGCCAAATTTCACTGGCGTGTTGATGGCGTTAGTTGACGTTCTACCATTATTCCTACATTTAACGATACTAAGATTCGGATTTCAACACACATGCCATTTTAAAAACTAATTAAACAATATTGTCCATTACTTTGGCCAATATAGGCCTATAGGCTAGATGTTTTCGGAAGATTTCCCAATACTGTAATTTTTCTTTAATGTTGTTCGATCATTGTCCATATATAGATCTATACGTGATCACATCATGAAAAAGTCAGTGGCACATAAGCGTTTGGAACTTGTGTAAGGTATTTTGTCCCACGAAAACCCAACGCTTATTGGTTGACATAAAACTTTAGGGCTAGGCGTCACTTATTGTGCTGGAGGGTCCTTTTCCGGTACCGCCTACATAATATACTATGCATGGTTTTCGATATTGTTCAAGTGCAGTGTGTCCACAATGATTGTTTTCCAGGGGATAAAGCCCCATGTTTGATGTGTTGTCTTCATTCAACTTCGCGCGGCAACTGTGTGAGGACCATTAAGATAAATCAGACAATCAGTGCAACTGAGTTTAATTCTTCAAAGTATTGAGAGTCACCTCTTAAAGTTGCGCGGACAAGACATATAGAGGGCCGGGGAAAAAAATTACTCAGCCGCCCGCATTGGGCCGCGCCATGACAGTCAACTAGGCTAGAACGAACGTGCTGCTAAAAGGGGATACCATTAGTTTGTACAGACGGCGCGTCTCGTGCGTAGCGCGCGTAATTATGACTAGCGTCCTCTATTTGCCTTGTCCGCGCCACTTTAACTAAGATTATATCACATCGATGCTTCTTCATATCGTGTAAGGATAACATGTGTAATGACTGAAATCAATTTTGGTATAGGTGTGTTTTAGTTGCAACTAACTTTATACTTGACGCAAACTGTTTAAACCTACTGACAGAGGAATGTGCTATATAAATGGGACAAGTGGGCAGTGTGAATGCTGCATGTCACGTGTCTAGGACTATAATGCTGCATCGATTCGAACATTTACAGTGATTTACGAGTTAACGATAACAACGGAGGACAGCTGTAAACAACATCCTTTTGAAGTTTAGATACATTCACATTGGTAAGTTTGAATTATACATTGAAGGAAGGATACTGAAAGTGATGTATTAACTTATTAAATTTGGAGATTTTACATTTTCTCGCGCAATCTTCTTTTCTTATGGTAAGGGTTAGGGATTCGATTCCTTCAATGTCTTCCTTATTATGGAAGTATCGACGAGTGATTTATAACGTATATAGACGCTTTCAACCGTGTTTAATAATATTCTTTTCCCCAAAATTAGTTTTCTGAATATTTAAAACTAATGGGCTTAACAAGAACCAACATGCATGGACCTTACTTGATTGCCTTATTATTAGGGCAAAAGGGGGTTTTCAGACATGGGCTGCTGTAAAAGGTTGGCCACCAGAAATGGTTTCTAGGACCTTCTAGGAACACAACCTATGTGGCCTACCCCGCCAATAAGCTACTGGAAACACCCCTAATGCAGCTAAATAGTGTGTATCAGCCTTTAATTAGGGGTCATGAAGACACAGTCACAAATTTTGCGCAATTTCATCACAATGTATGGTGATACAAGCTTGTTGTTTCACGGAGGTCTTCCTTGGAGTTCTGGGCATCGTATGATACTAGTTTGAGCATATTGCATCTTCGGTTATTTTGTCACACATCGTTACACCGTGATGTGTCATACACGGACGTGAAATTTCGTATACAGCGCTTACAGGCGCGCCGGAAGCAGTTTTGGATTGGGGGGGCAAAACCCCAAGGGGGCTCACCATTTGTCTGTGTAGGGGCTCATGCCCAACCACACTCTGGATTGCCAACTTTGAGCCAGATGTGAGAGTGAGACATTGCGAGGGAGCGAAGCGACTGAGCGGGGGGAGGGTGTGGGAGGGGGGTGTCCCCCCTCCCACGGTAGGGAGCTTTTGCATTTTTGGACTTGAAATTGTGCAATCTGGTGCATACCTAGATAGGAAATTCGGCTGTATTTGGGAAAGCGGGATATGATTTGATCGACCAGCAGGGGCGGATCTAGCTTTTTGCTAAGGGGGGGGGGTTGACCCAATGACGATGCGGAGCATCGTCCATGAGCCGCGAAGCGGTGATTTTTTTTTGCCATTTTGAACCCTCTTAAGTGATGTCTTATTGCTAAGGGGGGTTTTGACCCAATGACGATGCGGAGCATCGTCCACGAGCCGCGAAGCGGCGAATTTTTTTTGTGCTATTTTGAACCCTCGTAAGTGATGTCTTTTTTGCTAAGGGGGGGTTTGACCCAATGACGATGCGGAGCATCGTCCACGAGCCGCGAAGCGGCGATTTTTTTGCTAGTTTGAACCCCCGTAAGTGATGTTTTCTACATCACATTTTCACTTGGCAGCCCAAGGGGGGGGGGGGGGGGGGTTTAAACCCCTAAACCCTCCCCCCCCCCCCCCCATAGATCCGCCACTGACCAGGAAGTTTTAATATATTTTTCACGTAGAAAACAAATAATTGACAAACTAATAAATGTTTACCCCAAAACACACACAACAACATAAACCATAATTATGCAACATTATGTATGATCCAACAACACACAGCCAATAATGAGTCCCGAGGGAGCGAAGCGCCTGAGGGCTGGGGCAGGGAGGGAGGGGGAGGGTTTGGGAGGGGATATCTCCCTCCCACGGTAAGAAAGATTTTGCATTTATGGACTTGAAATTGTGCAATCTGGTGCATACCTATACACCGTGTCCCAGAAAAAACGAAACCGGGTTTCATGGCAGAAATTTTCTGTCATAATGAATAATTTAATTGATGATATATATATGCCTGGAAAGCTCTGTGTCTCTTCTTTCATTTGATGTGCAACTTATGGCACATAATTCAAGCATGACTGAATTAGAACAATGGAAAGTGGTGTTACCAATATTCAATTTGCACGCATAAATTTGAAGTTTGGGTGAGTTTTAAGAGTAGTAAACGTACTTATTTTTAAAAAGGACAAACACCACATAAAAGTTCACATTTTTATCTTTTACATGACACCTCATGCTAAAAAAAATAATGATTTATGCCAGAGAACAAGTACAATGAAAACATGCCTGATTTCTGCCCGAATGAGTGAAAGTTGAGTAAGAAGTCGCTCAGCTTTCCTGACTAGCAGCTGACAATGGACTTTGATGCATGAGTGAATTTACACAAACATGGGGATCAGGAAACGGGCTATATCAGGAAAGTTACTCATTTGGGCTGGAATCAAGCATGTTTTCATTGTATTCGTTCTCTGGCATATATAATTTATTTTTTAATCATGATTTGTCATATAAAAGATAGAATTATGAATTTTCATGCGGTGTCTGTCCTTTTTCAAAATAAGTACGTTTACTACTCTTAAAACTCTCCCCAAAACATCACCCAAACTTGCAATTTCTGCGCGCAAATTGAATTTTGGTAACACCATTTTCTATCGTTCTAATTCAGTCATGCGTGAATTATGTGCCATAAGTTGTATATCAAATAAAAGAAGAGACACATAGCTTTTCAGACATATATATATCATCAAGGAAATTATTCATTATAACATAAAATTTCTGCCATGAAACCCGGTTTCGTTTTTTCTGGGACACGGTGTATAGGAAATTCGGGCTTAAGATTAACTGTATCTAGGAAAGCGTGTTATAATTTGCTATATTTTTCATGAAGTAAACAAATAATTGACGCACTAATAAATATGCACCCAAACTCACACATAAATATTGTACTTAGTGTCATACATAGTTCCAACATAAACCATAATTATGGCGCATGTATGATCCAACAACATGGCCTGGGTTGAATGATGAATCCCGAGGGAGCAGCGACCGAGGGCTTGGGCAGAGCCAGAGGGGGAGGGTTTGGGAGGGGGTATCCCCCTCCCACGGGGAAGATTTTGCATTTATATACTTGAAATGGTGCACTGCATGCCATACCTGTGAAGGAAATTTAGAATCCGAGTTTTAAAAAAAATAATAAAATGTCCATGCTCATCAGATGTTTACAACAAACTGAGATAATCTGTTCGCGCGCGAAGCGCGCAGCGAAAATTGAAAATGGATGTATAAACTAGTTTTTAAACGTTAGCTCATACATTTGATTGTGTCTTTCCCACTCTTTTTTTTTTTTTTTGGAGGGGGGGGGGGGGCTTTTTGGGGGGGCAAAATTGCGTTTTGCCCCCCCACTTTTTGGATTGGGGGGGCGGCCGCCCCCCCTGCCCCCCCACTTCCGGCGCCTATGAGCGCTTATGAATAAAAGGCAACCAAATGACAAATGAGCTATATTAACCCAGGTCGAAAAAACAGTTGAAAATAAGTTGCCAACTGGTACCAGTTGATACCAACTGGTTTCAATGTGGAAATTGGTACACTGGAATCAACTAGAATCAACTGGAATCAACTGGAACAACCAGTAAGAATCCAGTAAGAACCCAGTTAGGCTGACCAGTAAGAAACCCAGTTGAAACCATTAAGAAACCAGTAGTGGGATTAACCAGTACATGAGGACCAGTTAAAGTAGTTGGTTTCAACTGGTATTTTGAATTGGTTTCAACTGGTATTTCTACTGGTCTGATGCATCTGTCCATTTATGTTTACTGTGAACCGGGAATTTTAACTGCTACCGTTTGATGAGTTAAAACCAGTAAAAAAAAACAGTTGAATTTCCAACTGGTTTCAACTGGTTTCAACTGTTTTTTCGACCTGGGAAATCCCCCCCCCCCCACCTCGCAAGGTGGGGGGATGACATGTACAATCATCCCCCCAGGTTTTAGGGAAGGATTTATTTTTTGTGTGTGTATCTGTATACGAGTGGGAAAGAAAAATTAGTTGTATGAGCTAAGACTAAGACTGAGCTAAGTAATTTGTCATCAACTTTCAATTTTCGCTGCGCGCTTCGCGCGCGTACAGATTATCTCAGTTTGTTGTGTAACTTGCGTATGGTCTGGGGTGAGTACCGGTACTTTTTTTCTGTTTACCGGGTCACGTAGTTCCAGTGTAGGCTGGCATTGCTCTGGCTGCTTGTGTAACGTGCACCAAATTGCACCATTTCAAGTATTATATAAATGCAAAATCTTCTCCGTGGAAGGGGGATACCCACTCTCAAACCCTCCCTATTTGGCTCTGCCCCAGCACTCGGTAGCTTCGCCCCTCGGGACTCATTCTTGGCAACAGGCTGAGTTGTTGGATCATACATATATATATAATATGGTATATGGTGATGTTGGAACTGTGTATGACGCTAAATATAAATACAATATTTGTGTTTGTGTTGGGGTGCATATTCATTAGTGTCAATTATTTGTTTTCTTCGTGAAAATATATTTAACATTTCTGGTCGATCAAATCATAACACGCTTTCCCAGATACAGTCAATGTTTAGCCCGAATTTCCTATCTAGGTAAGCACCAGATTGCACAATTTCAAGTCCAAAAATGCAAAAGCTTCCTACCGTGGGAGGGGGGACACCCTCCCCCACCTCAGTCACTTCGCTCTCTCGGGCTTGGTCGCTTCGCTCCTTGCAATGTCTCACTCCCACATCTGACTCAAAGTTGGCAGCACTGTGAGTGTGGTTGGGCATGAGCCCCTACACACACACAACATCGTGAGCCCCCATAGGTTTTTGCCCCCCCCCCCCCCCAAAATCCAAAACTGCTTCCGGCCCGCCTGGTCACGATCTTAACATCTTAACATCTACCCCCCCCCCCCCCCCCCCCCCCTCCACTGAGAGGACTTTCAAGCAATTGTCTTGGTCTCGAAATATTTCGGCAGGTGGTCTCGGCCGTGAACAAATTGGTCTTGGTCCGATGAACGGCAAATCACCCCCCCCCCCCCAAGGTGTAAGAACCTGTCTACGCCACTGCTCAATGTCATCAGCGGCTTTCATAAACGTTTTCACTGATTTTTCTGCATTTGACGATAGTACGGTTCATATTTTTCCACACATGCTCCTTTTTATGTTATTTCAATAATAATAATCAATTAGTTTGACCAATAAAGCTATTTCCCACTACTGGCCTTTCCCTTTAAGATCTTTACATACTTGATTTCCATTTTAAATGACTATGTCGATCATATACAATTACACCAACTATTTAGATTAATAAAAAATACAAAACATAAACAATTATTTTATCGTGTTGTTTAGCTTATGGTAAGAGAAGAATACAAAAGGGTCATAGGCGTACCCAGGGGGGGGGGGGTTCAACCCCCCCCCCCCTCCCTTTGACCAAAAAATGACTGTTCTGGGGGGTTTGAACACCCCCTTTTCAAATTTTAACTGGTCTCGAGACCAAATTTTAGCGGTCTCGACTGTCATTTTTGATGGTCTCGACCTCGAAAAGTGCGAAAAAGCGTGGTCTCGGCCCTCGAAAATGTTGAAAAACCGGGGTCTCGGCCTCAAAAATGTCAAAAACCGTGGTCTCGACCTCGAAGTTGTCAACAAATTTTGGTCTCGGCCTCGTAAATTGTGGACCGGACCTGGTCTCGGTCTCGAAAATCCGCGGTCTCGGTCTCGAAAATTTTGAAGATACTTGGCCTCGGCTTCAAAATTTTTCTACGATTACTTCCCCTCCCCGCTGACGCTGACAGACATTTTTTCTGAGCCAACCCCCCCCCCCCCTCCACCTTTAAAAAATCCTGGGTACTCCACTGCTTATACATACCATATGCGTATCTCAATTAGTAACGGATCACCTACCCACATTGATACATAAAGACGTTTATGACTATCTAATTATTTAAATGTGTATAACTTTCATAATTTTCATAATTAGCAAAGTTCATTTATAGATTCGGTTATTTCAGCCATACCCAAATGAATGTAAATATCATATAAGCAGATGTATTACCCAAATGTAATTGCTGATTATTTTTGTTTTCATTTTGCAATATTTTGGAAAATAAAAAGGCTTCAAAATGGCTCAAATTTAAGAATGAATGCATTGAAAAAATACACATTGAAATATGTTGCGCTATAATTTGTATCCTTTTATTTCTGTCAATTCATTTTTTTGAAAGTTTTGGTAGGTATATTCTGGTAAATCAAGCATTTGGCAACATTCTGTACTTTCATGTGAAGTTGGCATGATTGCTGTAATAGTCCCATTTGTGTCATTGCAAACCGTTTATTGAAGTATTCGTCAATCGTTCGCCAAGATGTTATCTACATGCATTATGTCTATAAACATGAACAAGTATAGCAATTTCATATCGGAGCCGTCTGTGTCGGTACCTGTGTTTTTTTATTCATGCTTGCTGGCAGTTACTGAAATCCGTATAGACTTGATACATAATTACCAATGATGACCTCAGGTGGAGGGATCGTATCACAATCGTATTGGTGAATGGGGTTATTGTCCACCTCCCCCCCCCCCCCCCCCCCCCCACATTCCCCATTCCCCCACCCATCCCTGTAACTATATAAACCGAACACAAAACGTAACTTTACCCCTAAGCAATTGCCCATAATTTTATAACCAAGAATCGTTTCATATATATATCCATATGGTAGTTAGGAAAATAATGTGTAAAAATAAGAGGTAGCCATTAATCCATGGTTGAGTGAGCACACATTACAGAAAAAATAGTCATATTTCAAAATTCGCAAAAGTATTATCATCATTACAAATTATTGAGAGTTTGAAAATTTAAAAATGCACTGTTTTACAATTGTAGTTAATGCATGTGCCATCAACAAATCAAAATGAATGGAATATCAAACAGCATTGTTTCATAAACCATGATCAATGCATTCCGCCACATGTGCGGATTCACAACAATGTACAGGCACACGCAATACCTTGTGACTTTTGAATTGGGCCATTTTGTCTATAATCTGTGCTCATTCAGCCATAAAGTAATGAATATCTCTGGTTTTCGCACATATCGAACATAACAACTGTGCCAATATTGTGGTAAGATGAAATCTTGAAACAATAATGAGTTATGAAATTATGGGCAATTGCTTAGGGGTGAAGTTACTTTTTGTGTTCGGTTTAGGAGGTATTCATCATGGCCTTGTGTATATTTGTTTTATAAGTGTGTGTGTGTTGAATGTAACAGACAGCGTAATCATGCACTGACCAATACAGTATTACACAAGTCATGATATTGTGAAATATTAAAGTTGAGATGTTTTTCCATATCATTATGTTTTACATTATTACGGGTTTATGTAACTGTACAAATGTATACATCGCAGTTAACCCCTCAAAAAAAGTTCGGAAACTCAAGTTTGATCGATTATATCTATGTTCTTATGAAATCATAATGGTTATACTGTATTTGGTATCACTTGAAAGAGTGTGTATACCTCTTTAAAATTATACCAAATTCGTAAGCAGCACGAGCACGAGGTATGCGCAATATATTTGAGAATAGGGGATTGACAGAAGTGAAAAGTCACAAATGGCGCCAAAAAACTTCAGTTGGAAGGTCTGACACCCATATCACGCTCTTTCTCAAGTTCAAATTCTTTCGACGATGGATATCTTGACAATGAAGAGATGCTGTTGAATACGGTATCAGAAAAAAAGCCTGTTTAATTATCTTTCCAATGAAAGCCGGGTAGGCACAATAAAGGTGAATATTGGGGAAGATCGACATCAAAATGTAAACAAAATGCTTTTGATTGTGTGAAATTGAAGGCGTTGCATCCAAAAATGACTTTTTGTGGGGATATTTTAGTACTGTATACGCCAATATTTTCGCGTACAGATATTTTCGCGAATGAGAGGGTCTCAGACATTTTCGCGAGTTGTTAATTTCACGATCTGCCGGCCCTGTGAGAAAATAGCATCGCACAGAAATTAGAATATGACAAAAATGATGTGTGCTTTGCACGAGAAAATCCTTTTAATAAATGAACAATTGTGTATTCTATCATAACGGCGACATAACATAATATAATTTCTACGGAAATATTGTTAAAATGTACACAAATGTTACCTCAGTTTCGGTCAAAATATGATTCATAAGCTTTATAGTAACTAGAAGCATTGTCCCGTGAATGGTGATTCTCGTACTAATAAATAATGAGTTTCGCATAGGGCTGAATACTGTACAAGTCTATGGTTACGCATTGTCTGTATTGCGCTCTGTATCTGTAGCTACTGTCATAGACCATGTAGATGGCATCGCAGGGCAGCGTGCCGCTGACGGGAACATGCAAACATAATTGATTCAAGCACGAAAGTCAATGAGTATTGATATTAGAGCGCACGGAGAAAGCGCGCGATGAATACGTGCGCGTGTTTATCCACCGATATTTAGTCTCAATGGATGTTACATTCATAGCATATTTGTGAACTACAAATGGACAAGACAGGCGCGAGTATGACGTGAATATGCCGCCATCTTGAGTTTATGTTGATTCCATTTATTTTTAAATCGGTGGATACTAGTGATCACATGGTGTGATGCACCGATCTATAGTATCAATGGATTGGTACTGTCTCCGTTGCTGGGTAGCGCAAAATACAGCGTTCGGTAATAATTGCGTTCTTATTTCATCGTGGCAAAAGTTGACATGAGTTCATGCCAATATATTCGCGTGTTGTTAATTTCGCGCTTTGGTAGTGATTCGCGAAATTCGCGAAAATAAAACCCTCGCGAAATTAACAGCTAGTACTTTACTTTACATAATCATTATGAAATTCAACAGCGTGTTAATTTGTCAAAAAATTAATGACACATTAATAGTGGTTATGTGATTTAGGTGTGTGTAGTACCTCTAAATGTATGGGACTCAAAATGACACGTTGCAATGTCGAACTTCTACCATTTAATACGTGGTAATAAGGGCATACCTCCACGGTCAAAGAGGGCGCTAATATGCCAGTTCTGGCCAGTTTGCGTAGGTTTAGAGAAATTTGATGCATTTTCAATACATAAAGTTTGTGAGTTTCCTGTACTGCACACTCACATTCCGCATACTCATTGCAAATGCGATATCATATTAAAGATAAATTAACGAGCTTTCCGATAGTGAAACACGGAATGATGATAGAGTTATGATTAATACAACAATATCTTACCGGAATCTTGAAACAAGAAGCCACGGTCTTAAATTCATAGCATTAATAGACCCCCATATCCGGTTTTACTGCACACACCCCAATAACATAATTATTACAGGTGAGACATGATTTTAAGGAAAAATAAACACGCTTTCACATGATGTGAAATTTACTGATGATTATGCAATGTAAACCCCCAAAACATCTCCTCCAATAGTCGTTTTTCCATGCAACGCCTTCAATTTCACAAAATGAAATGCATTTTGCAACATTTCACTTTCGGCCCTCCCCAGGGCTTTAAAATGATACCAAATTTGATAAGTTTAAATCCTTTGAACACGCTACAATCCTCGATACAACTTGAACCTTAAAAAATATGACACAAGAGTCAAATTTCCCAATTGAATACTTTCGGCCCATTTTGCGACATTTGACTTCTGACCTTCCTCCATTCTGAAACGCACTGCGTATTCCCTGATTTGAAATAAATGACAAATAATGTACCATTTTAAAGGGAAATCATCATGCATTGCAATGACACTAAAATAAAAAAAATACAATTTGACAATAAGAGTGATATATTCGATCAAAGTTGAGTTTCCGAACTTTTTTTGAGGGGTTTAGTTATCATATGATTTGTGTGTAAAGTCTTATGTTTTTATTTTACACTGTAGAGTGTTAAAACACACATCATGCCACTTATATACAATGTTGAATACTGAACATGATGTGGTATAAACAAGTGCAAAAATAAACAATCACAGCCTTTTCTACCTTTTACATTAGTGGCCGTGATTAACCCCTTGACCACGGGAACCGAGTGGGTTGTGTACAAAGTCAATGGGGATTTCACAAACTCGCAGGGAACGGGTAATTGTGATTCAAAATTATGCACAAAATGTACAGGTTGAATGATAAGTATACCACATCACAACACTTAACTTCTAACCAACTTTATGTATATCCGATTGGAATCAAAAGTTTGGGACCAGCTTCTAATAATTAGAATAATTTAAAGGGATAGTTCAGTTTTGGCATAGAGGGCGCTTCAAAAAAAAAATTTTTTTTGTGAGGTAATATAATGTAATATGTAATGTAATATAGTGTACAATTTGGAAGAACACTCAATTCTAAGGACAGAATCAACCCTTTTTTTAATCAAAAGAGGTTATAAATTTAACAATTTGTATTTATTGTGGGGCCTAGAATAATTCTTTAATTTTGAACCAGCCGTTGAAAAAAATAAAACAGTTTTATTTTCAAAATTTACGGAATCTATTTTAAAAAAATAACAGTTGTTGTTGGTCTCTCTATTTAGTCATTATCTTAACAAATCATCCCATGCACAGTGTTTTGTTTTCGGGTTGTCCGTCCATCCGTACGTACGTACGTCCGTCCGTCTGTACGTCCGTCCGTCCGTACGTCCCGTTTTCGTTCTCGCGATATCTCAAGAACCGGTTGACGGATCAATTTCAAACTTGGTGTGAGTGTACATATTGGGGTGACAATGATCTGATTAGATTTTAGGGGTCATGAGGTCAAAGGTCAAGGTCACAGGACTCAATATATATGCAAAAATGCCTCGTTCTCGCGATATCTCAAGAACCGGTTGACGGATCAATTTCAAACTTGGTATGAGTGTAGATATTGGGGTGGCAATGATCTGATTAGATTTTAGGGGTCATGTGGTCAAAGGTCAAGGTCACAGGACTCAATATATGTGTAAAAATGCCTCGTTCTTGCGATATCTCAAGAACCGGTTAGCGGATCAATTTCAAACTTGGTATGAGTGTACATATCGGGGTAGCAATGATCTGATTAGATTTGGGGTTCATAAGGTCAAAGGTCAAGGTCACAGGACTCCATATATATGCGAAAATGGCTTGTAATTGCAAAATTTCAAGAACTGAATGTCAGATTTCAATAAATATTGGTACCTGAATGTATCATAAAGAGTCAACGTAGCCATAACATGTTGGGGTCATGAGGTTGAGGTCAAGGTCACAGGACTCATTATACATTTTAAAAAGCTTGTAATGGCAAAATCTCAATCTGAGCTAAATGTACTTGGTACCTGAATGTTTCTTAGGGAGCCAATGTAGCCATCAAAGTTTGGGGTCATGGTCAAGGTCACAAAAATGGTCACTCAAAATATATGACAAATATTTTTAAAACATTAATTCCATGCATGTTAATTTGGGCTTGATATTAAAATCGCGTGATAGCGGAGGCATAATTTTCGACTGCGCGCAGTCGAAGATCCATCTAGTTATTTAAATGGTTGAAACCAATGCGTATTTAGAACGCGCCCTCTTGTGTAGAGGTGGCTCTTTTTGAATGATAACAGGCTTTTTACTAAGTTTGTTTGAATGTTGTATACCTTTTGAACATGGAAGAGTTATAACTATAATTTGGTATCGTTTGTAATGTTATGTTGCAGGCTTTGGTTACTAAAATTGTGAAAACACAACGAACCAAGATCGAACCAACATCGTTTAAAATTGTTTGTGATGATCTCTCTATAGAATAATCATTTCAAATAACGACACAATCGTTTTTTTTTAAATAAAAGTAGTTGGAACATGATGTGCCTGGAGGGCGCCCTTGTGTGTTAACAGCTGCTTTTTGCATTAAAACAGCCCTGTAACTTCAACCGTTTATATTATCTACTACTATTCAAGCATCATTTAATTATAACTATTAGTTTAGAATGTTTTAGTTAATGTAATTGTGTTTGACCCAATAAACTGTAATATCCCTTCAATGCCATGATTAGAAGTGGGATAGTGCATGAGTTAATTACTTTCATTGAACATTGATAGTGTATGCAAATTAACACGATATAGTTTGATTGGGACCCCATGGAAGAACATGACCATTTTGAAAACGGTCCTGAATTGGCATCCAACCATTTATCTATAATTTACATATTAATTTATTTTATTTTCATGTGTAATGTTCCAGTCTGTATAATATGAAGAGCTCAGTTCCAAAAAGGCGCTTAATCCACTTTCTATACAAATAAGGGAGTTCGTAGTTACAAATTGCGCATGCGCCAATTTCTGAGACGAAAATTCACTGTACCAATAATATCGATATTGCCTGTTGTCATATAGACCTTCGTGCATTTGTCACATTTGAAACTTGTTTTCACGGGAAATTTGGCTCGAAGTCATGAATGTTTTCTCTGAATTAATCATAATGGACATCTCATATATAAAAGACTCATTTTTTTAAATTTATTTTTTCTATCTATTTTCGGATTTTAACAAAAATGCAAATATTCGTATCGGGGCTTTTGTTGAAAACAAAACGGCCCCATACGTAGATTCTTGTGTACTGTTTTCTGTTAAGTGTTGAAAAATGGGCAAAGATGTGATTTTTATTCTAAACAAATTTATTTAGCCTGCTTCAAGTTTGAAAAGTAAAATGAATGGTTATATTTATTCAATTTTATATATTTCAGGATTAAAGGGGACCACCAGGCAAAGGACAACACATTATTATATGTTCTAAGGACAGAATCAACCCTTTTTTTAATCAAAAGAGGTTATAAATTTAACAATTTGTATTTATTGTGGGGCCTTGAATAATTCTTTAATTTTGAACCAGCCGTTGAAAAAAATAAAACAGTTTTATTTTCAAAATTTACGGAATCTATTTAAAAAAAATAACAGTTGTTGTTGGTCTCTCTATTTAGTCATTATCTTAACAAATCATCCCATGCACAGTGTTTTGTTTTCGGGTTGTCCGTCCATCCGTACGTACGTACGTCCGTCCGTCCGTACGTCCGTCCGTCCGTACGTCCCGTTTTCGTTCTCGCGATATCTCAAGAACCGGTTGACGGATCAATTTCAAACTTGGTGTGAGTGTACATATTGGGGTGACAATGATCTGATTAGATTTTAGGGGTCATGAGGTCAAAGGTCAAGGTCACAGGACTCAATATATATGCAAAAATGCCTCGTTCTCGCGATATCTCAAGAACCGGTTGACGGATCAATTTCAAACTTGGTATGAGTGTAGATATTGGGGTGGCAATGATCTGATTAGATTTTAGGGGTCATGTGGTCAAAGGTCAAGGTCACAGGACTCAATATATGTGTAAAAATGCCTCGTTCTTGCGATATCTCAAGAACCGGTTAGCGGATCAATTTCAAACTTGGTATGAGTGTACATATCGGGGTAGCAATGATCTGATTAGATTTGGGGTTCATGAGGTCAAAGGTCAAGGTCACAGGACTCCATATATATGCGAAAATGGCTTGTAATTGCAAAATTTCAAGAACTGAATGTCAGATTTCAATAAATCTTGGTACCTGAATGTATCATAAAGAGTCAACGTAGCCATAACATGTTGGGGTCATGAGGTTGAGGTCAAGGTCACAGGACTCATTATACATTTTAAAAAGCTTGTAATGGCAAAATCTCAATCTGAGCTAAATGTACTTGGTACCTGAATGTTTCTTAGGGAGCCAATGTAGCCATCAAAGTTTGGGGTCATGGTCAAGGTCACACAAATGGTCACTCAAAATATATGACAAATATTTTTAAAACATTAATTCCATGCATGTTAATTTGGGCTTGATATTAAAATCGCGTGATAGCGGAGGCATAAATTTCGACTGCGCGCAGTCGAAGATCCATCTAGTTATTTAAATGGTTGAAACCAATGCGTATTTAGAACGCGCCCTCTTGTGTAGAGGTGGCTCTTTTTGAATGATAACAGGCTTTTTACTAAGTTTGTTTGAATGTTGTATACCTTTTGAACATGGAAGAGTTATAACTATAATTTGGTATCGTTTGTAATGTTATGTTGCAGGCTTTGGTTACTAAAATTGTGAAAACACAACGAACCAAGATCGAACCAACATCGTTTAAAATTGTTTGTGATGATCTCTCTATAGAATAATCATTTCAAATAACGACACAATCGTTTTTATTTAAATAAAAGTAGTTGGAACATGATGTGCCTGGAGGGCGCCCTTGTGTGTTAACAGCTGCTTTTTGCATTAAAACAGCCCTGTAACTTCAACCGTTTATATTATCTACTACTATTCAAGCATCATTTAATTATAACTATTAGTTTAGAATGTTTTAGTTAATGTAATTGTGTTTGACCCAATAAACTGTAATATCCCTTCAATGCCATGATTAGAAGTGGGATAGTGCATGAGTTAATTACTTTCATTGAACATTGATAGTGTATGCAAATTAACACGATATAGTTTGATTGGGACCCCATGGAAGAACATGACCATTTTGAAAACGGTCCTGAATTGGCATCCAACCATTTATCTATAATTTACATATTAATTTATTTTATTTTCATGTGTAATGTTCCAGTCTGTATAATATGAAGAGCTCAGTTCCAAAAAGGCGTTTAATCCACTTTCTATACAAATAAGGGAGTTCGTAGTTACAAATTGCGCATGCGCCAATTTCTGAGACGAAAATTCACTGTACCAATAATATCGATATTGCCTGTTGTCATATAGACCTTCGTGCATTTGTCACATTTGAAACTTGTTTTCACGGGAAATTTGGCTCGAAGTCATGAATGTTTTCTCTGAATTAATCATAATGGACATCTCATATACATAAGACACATTTTTTTTAATTTATTTTTTTATCTATTTTCGGATTTTAACAAAAATGCAAATATTCGTATCGGGGCTTTTGTTGAAAACAAAACGGCCCCATACGTAGATTCTTGTGTACTGTTTTCTGTTAAGTGTTGAAAAATGGGCAAAGATGTGATTTTTATTCTAAACAAATTTATTTAGCCTGCTTCAAGTTTGAAAAGTAAAATGAATGGTTATATTTATTCAATTTTATATATTTCAGGATTAAAGGGGACCACCAGACAAAGGACAACACATTATTATATGTTTTGGTACCGTTTTGTGATATCAAATAGATACCCAACATTTTGCAAAGGGTTGTGTAATTCATAAACAAAGCAATTAATGTCCACCACTTACGGAACCAATGCTATTTCCTGGTTCCATACGGGCCAAGCATTTGCGAGAGCGTCAATGCTTTCACGCATACGTCAATTTATCTCCGGATGATTCATTCGCTCTGCATAGTGCGCTCTGGCTCTGCACGCATATAGTCTACGCAATTCAGACCGCATGAACGCATGGTTGAGAATGGTGATGCGTTTTCCAATTATATATATTTTTCTGAAAACATATTTTTGTGAACTTGTTGAAGGAATGGAATACTAAAGATGGTACCTTTCTATAATAAGAATATTATTTTTGGGTGGTGGTACCCTTTAAGGTGAGTTTTTTTTTCAGGTCTTTCAAACGTAACGAAACACAGGGAGAATTCACGCACGCACGCGGAAATTAGCATTGAGCTCTGTACTTAAAAATGCGTGCGTCACAGGTTATGCCGTAAACGTACGTTAATGAGCTACGTAGCTATCTAGGATTCCACATTTTGTGACAAATTACTTACTCAAAATCAAGATATATATAGAAAGTTCAATTTTCATATTCGCATAGGCACGTGTACAAAGTTGGGCAAAGAAACCTGGTATCCTCGAAAGTTGGAAAAGTGGATATAGCGCCTTTTGGATAGAGCTATTCATATGATGCAGGCGCGGATCTACGGGCGTGGGGGGGGGGGGGGGGGGGTGGGGGGGGAGGGTTAGGGGGTTTAACCCCCCCCCCCCCCCTTGGGCTGCCAAGTGAAAATGTGATGTGCATAGAAAAACGCCATCATGGGTTTAACCCCCCCCCCCCCCCCCCACCCTTGGGCTGCCAAGTGAAAATGTGATGTGCATAGAAAAACGCCATCATGGGTTTAACCCCCCCCCCCCCCCCCCTTGGGCTGCCAAGTGAAAATGTGATGTGGAAAACATCACTTTTACGGGGGTTCAAAATAGCAAAAAAAAATCGCCGCTTCGCGGCTCAAGGACGATACTCTGCATCGTCATTTGGTCAACCCCCCCCCCCCCCCTTAGCAAAAAGACATCACTTACGGGGGTTCAAAATAGCCAAAAAATCGCCGCTTCGCGGCTCGTGGACGATCCTCCGCATCGTCATTGGGTCAAACCCCCCTCTTAGCAAAAAGACATCACTTACCATGCTTACGGGGGTTCAAAATAGCCAAAAAAAATCGCCACTTCGCGGCTCGTGGACGATTCTCCGCATCGTCATTGGTCAAACCCCCCTTAGCAAAAAGCTAGATCCGCCCCTGTGATGTATGTTTATATGGATTTCGGAAATAAATACAAACAACATTATGATCTAAGATGTAAAGAAATTTACAAACGGCATCTTCTTCCGCCATACGTTCTGTCCGTGACTAAGATTATTTCCCCCATTCACTTCATGTAACGCTCTTTGTATAATTATGATAGTACATGTATAATGAGTTGTGCATATTTTGTTTATTTTTCGTATTATTATTCATGCGTGTTATGAATATACATTAAATCTTGCGTACATTATGCTTTATTCTGATAAATGACCGTATCTGACTCTGTATAGTCTTATTTTGTTCGTAATAATGGTCACTTCATATCACTTGTTTAGTATTTAAAACATCCCTCTCCTCGTGGTATGATACTTTGTGCATATTTTGTATTATATGTCGCATTTTGCATAGTATGCATTACGCTAAATAGCTTTAAATGTAAACTTGAACATGTGTTGCTTCTGTTTTATTCACCTTTAAGTTTGTTCTCGTAATAATGGTTTATTTTTAATGTAACTTTTGGCATGATGAGGATGTTTTTTTATGCATAGTATGTATATTTCAATATACGAATTCGTTTGATACGTTTAAATGATAGTCTTTAGTATGTCGTGCTTCTGTATTAATCTGCTTTTGATGTTTTTCTATAATCAATGATCACTGGTTTGAAACATACATTTTATTCAGATTGACGACTTTTGGTTGGTTCTATTCTGATTGCTGACTATGTCTTGTTTGTGTAATTGTAATAATGATTAAGGTTTTAGAATATGATTAATGTTATAACATTGCAAAGGGTATTCCGCTAAATACCGTTTATGATACTTTATTGTGTTGTATGTGTGAACATAATTTCACACCGAACATGGAAATTAAGTTCGCAGCGATTGGGAAAAAACCTGCATATTCCTCTTGTACTTGTGTACTAAACAAATGATGGATGCATTTAGGTAGATACTTTATGAATACATGACCAGCTCATTGTAAGGCATTTCCAAAAGAGAATTATGTATTCACACTATTTCTTTATATCTGATTTGTAGACACATGTAAGACACTGTCACACACGTTGGATGCATTATTAAGGAAACTAGTTGTCAGAAAGCACTTCCAATTACATTGGTACATTGGACAGCACATGAGAAGGCGTAAATAAATTACAATGGCCTTAAAACTGTCAATACATTTGTATAACTAGTGAATGTTCTCTGTCTGTAAATAATGTACATCTCATGACAAACTATATGCCCACTCGAATGTGTATATATGTACGCCTAAATTACTTTTAATTCCCTTGATACTCATCATTGTAAACACAAACTTTTCTGTGAAAATGTAATAATAGACACATTTATGCCTCATTATTCAAATATTAAAATACGAATGATTACAATTTTATTATATAAGCAAGAAATAATGTATGAAGTAAGTATTTATGTCATAATTAGTGGTTGTAAATACAAAATTGTGAAAATGTTGATATTAACATGGTAAAGATTTACTTAAGAATATTCTGGCATTGGAAATTTTGTATCACCTTTTAAAATGCAATATGCAGTATTACTGTGGCTAAGGTAGCTGGGTATAATAAAGAATGTTTCGTCGTCTATACCCTTATTGTAGTTTGTAAAGTTTAACGTTCTTTCTGAAATTAAGTAAATTAAGGTTTAGTTACTTTTAACTTATCAACGAAAAATGAAACGGTCGGATTAAAGTGGATTATACAAGTTAGACATAATTGCTGTTATTAAATTTGTTAATCATTTGTCTTTTCATGGTGTGCATATTATAAATACTATATACATGTATTATCGCAGTTAACAATATCTAATTGTCATTTAAAGCTTCGAGTTGGTGCCCACATATATTAATTATCGGGATCGGGTTAATTACAAATGTAACGTTGGGAGAAGGTTCATTGTTAATTAGCGTCATAATTCGAACATAAAAAAGAAACGAATATAGTGATGGGTATAGTAAAGACATGTCACAGAATCAGTGGCCTCGATCGGAGAGGGGAGGGGGGGGGGGGGGGGTTGCCCCCATGAAAATATTGGGGAGCAAACAA
>JBAMJV010011026.1:0-46882 GCA_037951105.1 Echinarachnius parma | reverse complement strand
TTGTAGGGCATTTTTAGGGGAGATGTTGCATTTTCCAAGAGAGTCACGCACCGTACCCATTTCCTACTATAATTATGCCACTCCAGTTGAAAAATACCTCATAACGATTGCAACATGAGACCCTGTAAATTAAAATGTGTTGTGGAAATATATGTACAGAAATCATGAACCAAATGCGTGAAAGGAACACAATACAAAATATGTGATTGCTCTAAAAAGAACAATTGACAGCTAAGTTGGCCAACGAGGGGTCCTGATAGAACAAATTCTCTGAATAAATGTTTTAATCCTTAAGACAAAATAGTAGAAACACAGCAACACTGATATGCAACAAAATTAGAATTTAAAGGATTTTGGCACATTTTGGCTTTGTTCACATGTTTAGTGACATTACTCATGTGAAGGTAACTTCTTGTGCAATACCAGTGTGATTTTTTTCTTTTTCAATTAAGGAATGATTGGCCGCAATTGTGTGGTTCTTAATTCTAACTTGTATTATATAAGGGTCAAACAAACTATTGAAGTGAGCAAAAAGAAGGAGCATAATTTTTGTTAAATCATTTGAGACGTGCTTTTTCATAGCATTAATACAATTGAATAAACAAATGTTTGACTTCATAACAAATGTAAGTAACTATTATTTGGTTGATATTTCAAACACAACTTATCCACCTAGTTTGGTGTCATAAGAAAGTTCTTCAAAAAAAAAACCTTACAAACTGTCCCCTGCACAATATTGTCATGCAAGGAACAATGATGTTAGGTTACAATATTGTCTCCCATTACAAAATATTTGCACCATTTGTTTCAAAATTAACAATAGAAGAACCTTTGAAAAAAATCACTCTTTTTTTAGTACTCTTTAATACTTAGTATCAATATTATCCCATCAGGTAAGTATGCATAGGCAATAGAAAGAGCTCAATTCCAAAAGGCACTAAATCCACCTTTTCAACTTAGGAGAAAAAGCAGGTTTCTTTGTCCCACTTTGTACACATGCCTATGGGGATATGAAAAATTTATCGTTCTATATTTTGATTTAGAGTGTAGAATTTGTCAAAAAATTGTGGATTTACCAGAATGTACGTTAGCTTATTAATGTACTGATATCGTTAACTCAATTTGTATGAAAACTACGTGGATTTAGCGCCTTTTGGAACTAAGCTCTTATTGTGATGCTACACTATTAACTACGTAATACCCAGGCAAACAATTCACAAAGACGCATGAAAATCACAAAATATTGTTGTAAACATGCATGCATTAACAGATTAAAAACAAAATAAAACCAAAAACAATATAAGTTAAGAAAACACGCGAAAGTAGGTCAATTTTTTGTTATTTATTTTCTGATAAGAAAGGTTAACCCGAGTTACATGCTCCTTCCTTCATTATCATTTGGCATTACTCCCACAACGCCTACTTTAGCATTGTTTCAAAGTTATCAAATGAGAACAAAATATTCCATGAGTCCTACAGGCTGAAATACACCTTCAAAATGATAAATATTTACAATGAAATTCCCATTTAGTGCTATAAGAGAAGCACTCTTTCGGGTTTGTTGTAAAGTTGTAAACATGCAAAACCCCCCCCCCCCCCCCCCCCATCCACCATTTGTTTGAAAACGTTTCGGAGCAATTATGAAACCTCATCAAAATTGTGCAAGCCAAGTACATAACACCCCATTTTGGCATTGTTCGAAGATATCAAATAAGAACAAAATATTAAAGAGTCATACAAGCTGAAATACACCTTCAAATGTATAATGTTTACTTTCTATTTAGTACCTGATAGAGAAAACACACATTTTCAGGTTTGTAATCAACACTAAAGTTGATAACATGGTTCCCACCCCCTTCTCTTTTTGCTGAAAATATTTTGGAAACCTAGAAAATTTTTGGCACACCTCAAATAACACCCAATGAATGCATTTCTGGTATCATAATTAATACAAATTTGTAATATGAGATAATGTTGAAAGATAACACCAAACATGACATTTCAGAGACTCCTAAAAGCTGAAATACACCTTCGGATTATGTTTACTTCACGGTCACTATATCATGGAGGAAACATATGTGATTTCCTGTGTTTATTGATTTAAGCTAGTTAGAATTATGACTAAATACCTGCCCAACATCCTTTAATCCAACACTGCGCTGGCGCAAACCTTGAAATGCTATTGAAATTTGGCACACCTCCAGTAATGCCCACTTCGCAATCATCAAACAAGACTCCAAGGCGCCCGAAAATGCTGAAATAACTTCACTGATATTATGTTTTAACTTCCTACACATGCCATTGCATCGTGTTTGAACACTGCCCCCCCCCCCCCCCCCCATCCCCCAAACAATCTTTTTTGATACTATTTTGGATTAAACCTTGAAATAATAAAAATGATACAAAATAATGATGAAAAGAAAATGATGAATATTGATGATGATTATAATAACAATAATAATAATAATTATAATGATAATAATTATAATGATAATAATATAATGATATAAATTATATATAATACAAACAAATATTCTATTTGAGCTAACATGCCCGCCTCACCTAGATCCAATTAAAATGGAGCCAACCAACACATTTTTATCAATGCTAAATGTTACTTGCATGAATGGGCAACAATGTAACAGAATTTGTCATGTTTTTCTTTGTTTTGGGGCCACAGATTCACTTTTTGGCTAATCAAATTTGAACAATTACATTTTTGACTTGCCTCTATAGGCGCGACAAGAAAAAAAAAAGTTAATTTCTAGCAATGCTTTATTAAATGTTTTGAAACGGTATACTGGACAATAGCACAATGAGATGATACTGCAAATAATAATAATAGTAATAATAATAGCTCGTATTTGTATAGCCCTAATGCAGAACAGCCCTAAGCGCTTCTAATTATCCCTGGTCATTGGTACAGTTCAGACCCGCACAATTCTCTTGTACACATTCTCAACTCCCTGGGGAGCATACTAGCCGCGGGTAACCATATAGGTGCACTCAAGCTAATTTTCCCCCTGACCAGACCAAATGAAGCATTTCAAGCAGTCGATGTAGCTGGTTGGACTGATTGGGGAACATTCTTTAGTTTTTAAAGGGTTTCCCCCCTTATGTTTTTCTTTTGTTATAGTTTTTGTCCATTTATTGGGGGGGGGGGGGGGCACTGTATGCAACCCCCACCAGCGAGCCACCCCCGGAACCGATGTTGTCACTGAATTCAAAGAATGATATCAAAAATCCTGGCAGGCCCCCTTTTTCTATACTTTGCACACCTCCATGATGCCCCCTTAGGAATCATTAAAAAAAGAAATGGAAAACAAAATCAAATTCAAAGACGTCTAAATTGTGAAGTCACCTTCACAAAGATTATGTTTACTTCCCGGTCAACTGTTTTTATGTTGTCTCTGCTTCCTCTTAAATCTAGTATGTTATTGAATTCCGGGAGAATAAAATGTGTTATGTGTGTGTGTGTGTGTGTGTGTGTGTGTGTGTGTGTGTGTGTGTGTGTGTGTGTGTGTGATGTGTGCATGTGTGTGTTTGTGATTCACACATGACAGTTAGAAATATGACTGCCTCCACACCTAACCCCTCCCCCACTCTATCCCTTTAATTTCCCGACAATATCTTAGAGCGAACCTTGAATAGCAATCAAATCTGCTTATTCTGCTCACTTTTGAATGCGTGTGTGTGCATGTGTGCACATGTGTGCCTGTGTGGTTTATACTTGAGTTGGAAATATGACTATGGTTCCACACCTACACCTCTCCCCCACTCCGTCCCTTTAATTTCCAACAATATCTTTGAGTAAACCTTGAAATATCAATCAAAATCTGCTTATTCTGCTCACTTTTGTGTGTGTGTATGTGTATGTCGTGCACATGTGTGCTTGTGTGGTTTTATACTTGAGTGGAAATATGACTATGTTCCACACCTACACCCCTCCCCCACTCCGTCCCTTTAATTTCCAACAATATCTTGAGTAAACCTTAAAAATATCAAATCAAAATCTGCTTATTCTGCTCACTTTTGTGTGTGTGTGTATGTGTATTTGTGTGCAATGTGTGCATGTGTGTGTGATTGTGTGTTTACACTCGAGTTGGAAATTATGACTACCTCCCACACCCTCACCCCTCCTCCACTCCATCCTTTAATTTCCAACAGTATCTTTGAGCAAACCTGGAAACCTTGAAATAGCAATCGAAAACTGAGTATTCCGCTCACCTCTGATCTCTGACAGCACAGTTTGGCTGGTTTTCCAACATTGTGATGGGTGTTTTTCAACTCAACTACTAAAACTTCCATGACAAAAATAAAAGAGTGAGTTGCCTTGTTGATCCTCTCCCAAGTTTGTATTCTTGGTTTTCTTGCAGGTGCCCTACTTAAAAAGCATATTAAAGGGCCAAATACAATTTGTTAAGATTATTTGGTAAGTCAGGCTTCTACTTTGATTCTCTCTTTGAGGCCAGTGGTGTAGGGTGGAGTTGACTGAATGGGGGGGGGGGGGGGGGCGGGGGGGGGGAGGAGTGGAGGTGTGAGCACAATCTACCTATTGCTGCATTTCCTCTAGAATAATATTGTACCCTTATGTTTTGAAATGCTTTTATGGTCACGTGATTGCCTTTATTTTTCTAGTATAACTCATTACAATTATCAACCAATGTTGTGTCATACATACATGTATATGTCCAATTAGTATTTTAAGGTGATGGTCACCTTTAAAAATGGCTAGTAACATTGTAAAATCCACAAAACTTTAAGAACTCAGGCAAGCAGTTCTAACATATCTCATTTTATTTATATTAACAATAGAAGGCATGGAACAGATTTTGGTTTTCTCAATTACTCTTTTGTTAAAGAAATATTAGTGATTTGAATCGGTTGGATTTGAAAGTCTCCCTGGGAGACTTCAACTGTGTACAAAGATAGTTTTAATGAGTTAAGTAAATATCACTTTGCACTTTCGCTCATTACTCGGTCATATAACATTTATATACCATCATGGAATTATTACACATCACTCAGTCGACATATCAGATCATGGATATACTCATTATATCAACCATTTGTCAATTCTTTGCAACATGTCAACAGAGTTACTAGATCCCTTTAAATGACAAAGGCCAAACAGCAGCCCTAGTTTGTTCAAACTGGTAAATATGTATTCTTTGCCAGTGCCCTTCTTGACGATGATTAACTACATTGATGTCACATGACCCACAATGGTGTCACATGACTACTGAATCTCAAATATGTAAATACATGTGCCTGGATTGAACCCAACCAGAAAAGGGATCATAAACAAAATAATTGGACTACATACAATGTATGTATATCGGGAATATGTTTTTTAACCCTTTCAGTATAATGCTAAACATTTGTAAGACAGTCAAACCTGTGTATAGTGACCACCCAAGGGAAACACAAATTGTGGGCCACTGTAGACAGGTGATAATCTATCTAGTGTAGACTATTACTCATTGACTTTATTGGTATTTGGTATAGAGAGATTTTAAATGACAATGACACCTTTTGCAATGAAATGAAAAATCAGTATATAGAGGCAGATTAATGGATTGTGCCAAAAATGTAAAAAAAAAAAAATTAAAAAAATTTGAAAAAATGTTGTCCAATATAGTTATTTTATTGTTGTATTTGTGAATCAGATGTGCGGTGCCATCTTGCAAAGCCTTGCACATGGTACGTAATGCACACTGACTCAGTGTTATGCAGTGCGCACAAACTAGCCTAGTTCAAAATGGCAATCCGCAGTGTAGCTTCCCAGGCATGACAATCTTTAATGTGAGGTGGAAACTGGGAAGGGAGTTCATATTTATCCCTAGGATTCATCAAAACGTTCAATGTAAATTGTAATTCTTTTCCATGCTTGTTGCATGATGTTTCCCAGTATGTTTGGAGGAATTTTTCATTGGTAGAGGTGGTTTAATCCACTATATTTGTTCAATTGAAATGTGTATTGACCTCTTATTTTTGTTTCCATTTGTTTTTAAAACTAAATATTTCATATTTGCAGTCATATTTCCACAATTATGCAAGATGAATATACAGTATGTTTTAAATTCCCATAATTTGGATATACGTACATGTATGCCTTCAAAATAAAAAGTTCTCAATGTCACCTTTCTATCAAAGTGGGCCAGTTTTATAACCTGGAGTATAAATAACCACAAGCACGTACACGGACATGCAAAATGACCTACATAATGTACATGTTACATCTAAGTCAGGTGACCATAATGAGTCATCATGTGCTTCCTAGGATTACACAATGAAAGGATAGTACCGTCAAACATGCCTCTAGCGGCCACCTCTATAGAAATAAAGGTCACTTGCCTATAAAGACTTTTTTTCTATACTAGGAATTAAGTAATTGAACCTGTGTATAAAGACCACCAATGGATACATAAAATTGTATTAATAGAGAGGTTCATTTACATGTGAATTGCTTTCTAAGGAGTAAAACAAAGGAGTCTTTAAGGGCAGGGAGCCTTTATGAACAGAGGTGGTTGCTAAAGCAGACACTAGACAATCATTTACATCTAGAAGTTGTTTGCTATTTTATCTTGGACTTGAACAGTTTTGCTATTTTTCCTCAGGCAAATAACCTTTGCTTTTTCAAACTGTGTAATATATGTCAGTGTAAAAAAATGTCCCCTTATGTTTTCTATTGTTTTTTCAAATTATTGGGGGGCACGTGCCCCCCGTTGGCCCCCCCCCCTCCCCCTGTAGCTACGCCACTGTTAGTTTTCTTGTATAACACTACAACATTTGGTTGTACTGCACTGCAGGTCGATAACATGCATGTGTACATACATGTAGATGACCAGATTGGTAGATTGGTAGATTGGACCATGTTATATAACTTGAAGATTCAGTTATCAAATAATTCCATCTCCACAGATGTAGAAATAGAACATTAATTCTTTAATTAAATAAAATTTAAAAGATAATGAAGGGATTAAAATGCACCCAGCAGTATTTGTGCAAAAGTTGTGCTATCTTCTGTAGACCTAAACTTTCAACCCATCAGAGCTGGGTCCCGAAAACACTTTGGGCTTGATTTGAGAATACAGAATGCATACTCGTATACCAAAATTAAAACCATTTTCAATGGGTTAATTTTCTGATTACTGGAATTATTAGCAAAATTAGAGTACATAATCCATTTGCTATGCCCTATACTAGGAATTTAAGGCTAGTTGCCTGGTGTGGTCATCTTACATTTCATTAGATGAGCCTACAAATTGAAGAAATGACCGACGATGACAGAGTTGCGACGCAAAAGGGCATGATATTTTGTGACATGATATTTTTGGCCAGGACCACAATTGTTTTAACCTGTTGGGTGTTGGACAATGAATTAAAATCAAGGCCATTTCGATTTTTGTGGCTCAAAAGTATATTTTATTTGTGGTTGCCCACTAGTTAGGCCAGTCAAATATGGCAAAGAGGAAATGTGGTGGCTCTAAGATAATTTTTGTTGGTTCCGGGGACAGTGGGCCCAGCGCTAATTCTATTAACCTGTTCCCTTCAAGATTCTGAAATCCCTACAGACTTTGTACACTGCACACCCAGTTTCCATAGTCAAGGGATTAACCCTTGAGTGCCAATGTTGCATATTTGCACCAAACAGTACACCCAGGGCTCGACACTAGTTGCACTTGCCCGCTTGCCCGGCCGGCAAGTAAAAATTAGTCTCGGGTAAGTAAAAATGTAATACATTGTCTAGTTTGCTTGCCCAATCGGGCAACTAAATAATGTTCAACTATGAGAGAACAATGTTATTTTCATATGTGTAAATCTCATCTAGAAGTAAGTAATTTATGTTGGGGCAAGTAAAATACAAATTTATGATTTTACTTGCCTAATGGTCCAGTACAGAAAACAAGTTAGTGTGGAGGCTTGAATGCACCCAATGCCACTAGAGCTGTAAAATCCCTGACATTAAAATTTGTTAAATACAGTTACAGTAAAGCCCTTCAAATGCTCAAGGTTACCATGTCTAAACTACAGACAAAGAATCACAGTATAACCACCAATCAAGAATATTTATTTCCATTCACATGGTCATATTTGTCCTTCTGTTTGACCATCCTTCTAATATCTGAACAATAACAGACGAAAGGGTGGACTTTATTCTTGTCATATTCATACACTTACACGTAGCATACGGGCGGTGCTCAAAAGAAAAGAAAATGGCCAAACCCATGCAAACAATAACTGATTGTGAAGAAAAAAAAGAATTGGCTATTTAATCTCCATAAGTGTGTGTTGTCAGTTTTGACGTAGGTGTTTTCCAAGTGATTTATAATCTGTAAAACTGACAATGAACAAAAGAAACAAAACAAACCACTTAAAGTGGACTTTCATATCTTGTGTTGACATTAATTAAAGTGATGAGGATGTAAAGTGTCTAACTCCACGAAAATTACTTGGAGCATCCTCGTTTTCTTCTGCCGTGTTGTTTAGCTTATGCTAAGAGAAGAATAAAATAGGGTTAGATTTTTTCAAATGTCCCTTTAGTATGAAGATAATTATCATTGAAAATCATCATCTCAAGCGTTGCCAACGCTTTTCGTAAAAAGTACAATTGCCGTTGCTGAACACGTCCGGGCCCGCGCGCCACACGATCACGGACCTTCCGGCCCTATAGACAGGGCAGCGCAACGAGTCGATGTACCCGACTGTTGAGCCGAGCACGCGCAAATTCTGTACCGTCTGTATACACGGGTGCTGGATATTCGTCAAACGGACGATTATTACTGCGACAAATCTATGCAGGCCATCAGTATTCGGTGATAAAACATGAACTCAATATTCTTTGTTTTCACTCAGGTTAACAGTGTTCGTTTCTTTCAAAACTTTCACAAATCTTTTAATTGTATTTTACTATGATATTGATATAGATTGAAGTCTCAAATGTCATTTTTTGCAATATCTGACACTTTACAGGGATCACTTTAAAGAACAGTCAAAACCAAACAAATAAAAGGAAATCTAAGGGGGCCGCTATCAATTTCATTTGACTTTGAAAACAGTCAAAACATATCAGTTTAAACAACCGATCGATCACAATCAATGAGATTTATTTTGTAATACTGGAAAAAATGATTCTGCTATCAATTTGGTTTGGGTCGATGAGTCAACTAAGATAAAGACGTCAATTTTAAACAAGCAATTGACATGTCAGAATTACTTTTAAAAGTAGGTGAGGTTAAACTACAATCATGTAATTTACCATTTGGGGAGACATGGAAGAAGGGAGAAGGAGACCTTCTTTTAATTATTCTCTGTTGTTGATAAATGCAGAAGAATAATATTCATATTATTTTCTCGCATATCAATATGTTTTACTTTCGTTTAAAGCTAGTACTGCTCCTAGATTATGATACATGTATTCTACTATAGAGTATACAAACTATAAATCTGAGACGTGAATATTTATTTAAATAGAATGATGTTTTGTTTTCAAAATATCTATCAAACTGTTGATTAAATACTTGATCAAAGTGTGTATAATTTACTCCTAAATGACTCCAAAGGCATACAATCATGGTGTGTGAACCAGGCAATGCAGGAATTAACTTTTAATTTTAGGGGCTACTTTTCCAATCTGATGTACATGTATATCCAGAAAATGTTCACATACAAATGTAATACCCTATGGTAAACTTTAGGGGCTACCCTATGATTTCAGGGGGCTACTTTGAAAATTAGGGGTCAAAATTGCCCTCAGCTGCCCCCTTATATTTCCTACACTGGAACCAGGTTAAGGTTTCTGAAGATAAATACATTTTTGTTTTCTTGCAGATATTAATGGACCTTGGAACCTTGACCCTAGCCCTACATGTAAATCATTTAGCTTATCTACATGATTGCATTGTGTGCACTTCCAAGTTCATTACAAAATCTGTCAAAAGGATTAATGAGATAGATATTTACTAAATACCACAATCAGACCTTTTAAGAAAACATCATTGTGTACACAATACAGTTATGACTATCATGCTAAAAAATGGTAGGAATAATTTGGTATTCATTGTTAAAATTAGGTTTACTTTCATATTTTATCTCACTAAAAATACCATCATCGTTTAACACTGTCACCATATCTACATAGGTAACATCGTTGTTGTTGTTGTTGTCGTCGTCGTCGATCGGTCGTCGTCGTCGTCGTCCGTCATCAGTCATCCATCATCATCATCATCATCACCCATCATCATAATTATCATCATAAGCATCATTATCATCACCACCACCACACAGCATTGTCATAATCTTCACCACTATCGACTATCACCACTTTCATCACACGATCATCATTATCACAACACTAAGCACCTGTATTATCACCAATGTCATTCTATGGGGAAGGGACGGAGGGTGCAAAGCCATCAGCTACCAAACAAGGGCACATTCAGCAAATAAACAGCCAAATCATGTACCGTTTATACTCTCCTGTACAAAAGCAGCATTTTATAAAGGCCAAAATGTATTGCTGAAGATTAAACACTTATCCAACAACCATCGCCCAAGAGTTTACTCTTGCAAAGATATACCACAACGCTCCCAAATATCATTTTGAAGTGGAAAACAAAGCTAAAAGAAGAACAAATGAAAACAAAATGAAAAAAAAAGAATAAAGCTCACCTCAAAAGCGTCCTTTCCCAGATGCTCCCGCTGTTCCTTGGTTGCCCTCGGCAACTCAAAGTTTTGTGTTCAGCATCAGCTCCGTGATCCAGCCGGAGAACTTGGTGAAGGCGTACTTGTTGAGCGCAAAAAGGATGTCGGACAAGTTGTCCACCATACCTGCGAGGCGCGCCACCTGAAAATTGCCTGAAAGGGAATTTGATGATTTTGTTAATAATTAGCACACATGGTTCTTAGCAAAATGAAGGCATTATCATTGTAATAACTGAGGTAAACACAAAAAAGCCTCTGCATTGTACCAGAGAACTTGGTGAAGGCGTACTTGTTGAGCGCAAAGAGGACTGTCGACAAGTTGTCCACCATACTGCGCGGCGCGGCACCTGCAATTGCCTGAAAGAAAATGTAATTCTTTGGTTATCATGAGGATATACATGTATGGTTTGTAAAATAAAAGCATTGTTATTATTTGTACTACTGTAGGAATTTCATTAAGCATCAGATCTATTATCCAGGCGAGAACTTGGTGAAGGCGTAACTTGTTGAGCGCAAAGAGGATGTCGGACAAGTTGTCCACCATACTGCACGTCACACAGGCTGTGATCGCCTGAAACAGAATTGTATTTTAATTGTTTCATTTGTTTAGTCTTTATTAGAGTAGAGTAGCTCTGCCAGTGGTTAAAACAGTATTTTTTACAGAGGGCCCCACAACAAAAAAGACAAACGTAGATATATAAGGAAAAGTTAAAATAGAATTCAACTCCTTCAGTGGGGACATACAGTTAGTGACATGCTGCTTGTCTAAATTCATTTTATTTACAACTAAAGCCACCCTGACACTTGCACGATTTTGTCCCGCCATTGGCACGCAATGCGTCGTGCAAGGCGTGCCATTTCGGTGCTACATCGCAGAGCATTTTGCGACCTGTTCACGCACTGTACACTGCATAGTTACGCACTGTCTACGCATGCCCGGCCAATAATGGGCGCATTGGCACACTATGGCACGCAATGGCACTACTTGTTCACACACAGGTTAAAGCATAGTTCGCGCATAATGTACCGCATTGTCCCGCAGTGTCACGCACGACAACGCATAGTTCGCGCATGCAAGTGAAGTTGTCGGGGCAAACTTTTGGTCACGCTTGTCCCACTTGGTGGCACGCTATAATGCATAGCCTGTCGTTTCACACCTAAAACCACCCTGACACTACACGCCATGCCCGCATTGTTCACGAGCTGTTCACGTTTTGGTTTGCGCAAGTTTGCGCCGCATTCACGCATGACTGAACGCAGTGTTCGCGCCGACGTCGCGCGAAAGTAGTTCAGCATGGTTCACGCGAGTGCTACGCACATGGTGCGAAAATTAATGCGTGCCAAATTTTTGAACATTTCGAAATTCTCTCTACGACATGGCACGCACCCCCCGCACTGCCCGCACACTTCACACACACTTCACGCTCGTTCACGAAGACTTTACTCATTGGCACGACGCATTGCGTGCCAGTGCAGGAACGAAATTGTGCAAGTGTCAGGGTAGCTATAAGCCTGTCTTAGCAGCAACCTGTCTATGCTCAGCAAACCTGCCTATAGGGGCCACTAATAGTGAAGACCCTGCAGAGAACCAATGTTATGGAATATGGTCTATTGTAGAGGGTCATTTTGTCGACAGAAGCACCAAAGTGCATTTCTTATTAACTTCATTACAAAATATATCAGTAATACACAATCCTTTTTTATAAAAGATGGACAGTTATTAATTATAAATCAAATATGCAAAATTAACAATAAGCCAATATTGAAAGTATTAAAATCTAAATGTTATTTACATGACATGTATGTGTTTTGCTCCTTTTGTCTGTGTGTGTGTCAATGACATTGCATCTTGGGAATAAACTATATGTTTAGTCTTTTCTCTTTTCACTTAATTCTTAAAATCAGTAAAAAATATATGTTTTTCTTTCTATCAAATCAAGAAAATGTACGAATTGACAAAGAACAATTGGTAATCATTCTCAAGACGTCATATTTGCCCAGGGGTATGTCTATACTTAACATTCTTCCGTCAATATCACTCTGCTTGACTGAGGTGTCATTGTCCTCAACATGTAAAATGAACAAAGCGATCATTCTTTAAAGATAGTAATTACAATCAATACCTCAAGATTAACCAAGATGTGACTTAGACAAGTCAATGCCCTCTAGGAAAATTCAAAGGAAGATGGCATCAATCCATTGTAGATAAACTCAAAACATACTAAAAAGACAGATCAAGACTTGATCATTTGACTTTGATAAGGAGTCAATGCCTTCATGTCAACTGAAAATAACATTCAGTTGAACATACTAAATCATTATGGACTAGTCCCCAAAATACTTGAGCTCTCGTCTAGGGCGATTGCATTTTCTATACCAAAATAAACTAGTCTAGTCTTGAACTGGTTAAATAAAGAATAATTAAATGCAAATTGAGATCTGACAACTCACCATCAAACTAGAATAACACTCTAAGACATCTGTTTGAGGGGTTCACTCTCAATATGATTCCATTTTTAGTAGAATTCATCTTTACTTGAACTCTCTTTAAACGATATATAAATTATTCATTATTTCTAAAAAAAATTACCTTGAGTGTGATTTCACCAGCGTCTCTCATGCTGTGATAGAACATCCACTGCCCCAGCAGGTTGTCACTCTGCGATGCAAAATTACTCTGCAGAAATGGAATAAATATGAAAAGGGGACAACATTAGCAACAACATTAGTACTGACCGACCTTAATACCATCCAAAATAATGGATGTGGACTTGAACTGAGGCCAAGAGCAAAATTACTGGGGGGGGGGGGGGGGGAGGGGGGGAGGGGGGGCCGGAGGAAATGAAAATAAGAAAATATATATTTATATTAAGAAAATAAATGAGAAGAATTAACTAATATGTACTTATTGGCAAAAAATATTCAAATTGAATGAACCGCCAATAAACAATAAACAACAACAGAAATTTATATTTTACATAAATGGTCTTGGCCTCTGGCAATGGTGACACAATTTCAACATTGGACATCAGATACAAAATATTGCTTAGTTTACAATATTATTTTCCCTTTTGTAGTGTTCATCATTTCCTAATCAGTCCAGCTTATAGATTTAGAATTAAGGCAGCAAGTGTTTTTCTGTATTTTATTGAGATTATATTTCTTATCATGTAAAATAAGTAACTATTTAAGGCAGCACGCTAGTAAGTACCTGTATGTAAAAATAAGGGATTCACATTAAATACAATCCGACTTACAAAGAAGATGCAGCAAGGCTTTGAGTGTATGATTCTCTTGGCAAGCGTCATGGCAACGAGGCCGCATTGGGAAGACGGCCGTCAGGTTTTAATCCATCTACGGTGAAAATCTTGGAGTGCTTCTTTAACACTGGAGATTAAAATTAGAAGGAAAAAAAGACTGTTGGTATTAATTTTGGGGGTATTATAACTGCAGAAAACAACCACTAAGATTTTATTTTATAACTCTTGAATATGGTTTGAATTGTTACACACATTTTCAAACCTGACTTACATGTTAATTTTTTTAATTTGTTTAAATTAAATTAATTAATTGTTATTTAATTTATTTATTTATTTGTATTTGTATTTTGTATTTTGTATTTTTTATTTTTTTTGGGGGGGGGGGGAGGGGGGGTGGGTGGAGAGGATTAATGAAAAGAACATCCCCTCCCCTTGAAAAAAGAAAAGCTCTCAGATTTATGCCAATGTGCTTGATAGACCCAAACGCACATATTTTCTGAACAAGTTTTGCAGTTTTGATAACACAGATTGTAAATTGGCGAAACCATACATTTACACAGTAAACCCTTGACCACAGGAACCAAGTGGGTTGTGTACTAAGTCTTTGGGGATTTCATAAACTTGTAGGGAACGGGTTAAGTCCTTCCAGTTTGATACATAAACTTTACTAATTCTACTGTGACTGGATGAATACAAATTTGAATCAACGAGTTCTAAATGAATTACAGGATAAGGTGAGATTACCTGCGATAATCGAAGCAATGGTGTAATTGTTAAAGGGATAGTTGAGTTTTGGTAGAGAGGGCGCTACACAAAACAATGTTTTTGTGAGATAATGAAAAAACTGAGTGTCAAATTTGAAAGAGCATACAATTTTAATGGCAGAATAAACTTCATTTGATCAAAATCGGTTCAGGAAACGGCTGAAAATATCCATTCATAACCATTTGTAATAAATGTGGGGCCCCACAAGTATTCAATAATTTTGAACCAGCCGTTAAAATTTGTTTTTAAAATGCTTCCTCTTTTCAAAAATTATCAAAAGAGGTTTTTAGATAGTTTGTTGATTATCTCTTTATCTATCTATTTCAACAAAACATCACATTGCACAATATTTTATTTTTAAATGTTTAAACAAATGCATTTTTTGAAAGCGCCCTCTTAAGTTTAAACAGCTCTTTTTGAATGATAACAGGCTTTTTACTTACTCGTTTGTAATTGTATTCTCTTTGAGCATTGGTGGAGTTATAATTATTAGTTTGTAATGTAATGGTGCAGGTTTTGGTTACTAAAATTCAGTTTGACTAAAATTGTACTCTCTCTACCAGAACTCAACTATCCCTTTAAGCGCTTAGAAATGATGATCAATATTTGAGCGCTACAAAATATATAAATCAAAATTATTATCATTCATACAGTAATACAGGACTCAGGTTCTCATATCATTATTATAAAATGTGATCTCATGATTATCATGAATGTGTAATTTAGTATTGTTTTAGTATCATCATTTTGATTGATACTTAGGGACAGTGCAAGGAATCACCAAAGTGATGCAGATTTTGTCATAAATTTTCTGGGGAGTACACTCATACGAGGGTCTTTGTGGCTCGACTGTAAGAGCACCTGTTTACATGCAGTTTGGGAACATGGAGGCCTCAGGTTCACAAAAACATTTGTTTGCTTATGTTCAAATATGTAATTTATTTCTGGTCAGTTTTTCATTTTGTATGAATGTACAGTATTTTGTTTATCGAAAAGATGTAAAATAACTGTTTTAATTAACTAGATGATACTGTAAATTCATTGTAATTTCATCAAGTTTATTTTATTCACTTAGAAGATAGAGAATTGTATTGAATCTTACGTGCCAGGGAATTTGAATGCTCTATGGCATTTGTGTGTATTGAAACTCGCAAAAAATGCGAAGCTTGGCACTCAAGGAGTTAACTTAATATCAGGTATTGCACCTATCATCCTGAACCAAGCTCAATATGTATGTACATTGCACAATTGTTGTAATTAAAAACAATACTGCACCTTCATTTTAATTAACATAAGATAATGCATATGAATTAACCTTGATCAAACTAATATACTGCACAATCATTTTAATTTTAAAAAGAGATTGCACCATCGTTATAATAAATAAGAAGATAAGACAAATCTTTTAACCACAGTTCAAAGGCCAAGACATAGGTTTAAGATAAAGAATGAGCAGAGATCAACTTAAAACAATGGGTTTGATAGAACCAAACAATACAATCAGTATGGAAGATATTTGTTAGCCACAGAATTTAAAATGGAATCAGCTTCATTACTTCATACCTCTCTCTCGAGGATTCTAAATGTTAAGTGTCACAGAAGCAAAACAATCCATTTGATATGGAACAAAGTCTGATGGTGCCCGCCAGATAAACTTAAATTTAAAACAATAGATTTGATTTTGCAAAACAAAACAAACAGGCTGATTTGGAAGATATTTTGATGGTGGCCACCCAATATACTTGAATAGCCATAGAGTTAAATGGAACAAAGTTTGATGGTGCCCACAAGATGAACTTAAATTTTAAACAATAGATTCAATAGAACCATCAAACAAACAAGCTGATTTGGAAGATATTTTGATGATGGCTGCCAAAAACACTTGGATAGCCATGGCGTTAAATGAAATATTGGTATTAATCAGTTCCTTTATTCTTGAAAATTCTAAACCTAAAACAAACAAGTTAAAGGAAGGATATGTTGCGGAAGGTGGCTGCCAATTAAGCTTAGATAGCCATAGTTATAAAAGGGAATTTTGATGTTTCCTTCATACCTCTCTGGATAATTCTTAATCTAAAATCTCAAAGAAGAAAAACTATTTTTTTTTATATGGAACAAAGTCTGACGGTGCCTGCCGGATAAAGTTAAAATGGAATTTGAAGGTGTCCCCGCCCTCTCTTTACATTCTGAAGTCCGCATGATCAAAGATCTAATAGATCGAGAGACCATTGTTTGGTAATTAGCTAGAGATTAACTAAGCTCCCCGGCAGGTGAACACTTCAGATTGAGAGCGATGTAGAGATTACAGAATTATCAAAGAGATTATTAAACACGAACTGTATGTGCCTTTTATAGACAGTTTTGAAAGGGGGTGGAAAACAATGTTATACATGTACAGTGTAGCCAATAATTATTTGGACACCCTGAAAAGTATGAAACTAACTATTTTGATAATTTTTCAAAAATGGTCTTATATTTTATCATGATTTCAACGAAGCAGCATCTAATAAACACATACAATGAATTTTAGGCAGCTTTTTACCAAACATTTTCTTTAAAATTTGTTTTAGCATCATCTAAATTAAAGCGATTTTTTTCAAGGTGTCCAAATAATTTTTGGCTACACTGTATGTGATGTAACACAATTTACAAACTGATTAAAACACACTTTTGATAGCTAAATCCAATATCTTATTACCAAAGAGGAACAACAAATGATTACACTAGGCCCCAATTTGAATCTGTTTTAGTTGTTGTGAGTGGCCAATTATTGTGAACACTGTCAACAGCTAAATCAGCATGGATCATTATATTTATTATGTGTAGCTTCCAGTATTATTGCAATTGTTATTATGTTAAAATTTTGTTCATTATACATGTCTACTATCAATATCCACGAAGTGTAATTTTTTTCTGTATCATTTGTATAATTATTTTGTACCATGTGATTATGTTGAAAATAAAATAAAATGAATCAAATGAATCAAATGAATCAAACTGTTGCTTTCAATGATAGTAATATAATAACATGTACAACAATTGAAAAAGTTGTATGAAACAGGGACCAGTTGTGCAACTGCAATAGAAGAGTTGCGATAATCTTACCTGAGCACAAGTTGTCATGAATTCTTCTAGAACATCGGTATGTTCCCTGGCACCTGTAATAAATAGTCACAAAATACAAATAATAATAATGGAAATGTTCTGCATGATATGGAGAGTTTAAACATAAAGAAGATGTCTTTACAAAGAATGTGTATAACTACAGCTCACATGCACCTACACATATATTACATATTTTCTAGATCATCATTATCATTATTATATCATCTATAATTGAAAGACAGTTCTTCATACATGTATATGGGAGAAGTACAAATAGGAACAAATTATACCCCATCATTATGCTTTCCTTTTCAATAAGAAAACTTGAACCTATCATATAATACCATAGAGAGAGAGAAATTATAAAATTCATCAAAAAGGTGGCTGATTTCAGATTTTAGTCATTGCTCAGTATATTCTGAAGACCTGAAACACTTTGGTAAAGAAGAAAATGTTCCCTTTTCATGCAATTAATTGTTTGATATGAATACCAATGAAATACTGCCAAAATTGCCTTTTATATCTGATGATTTAAGAGCAACAATATTGAGAAGAAAAATTTAGAATAGAAAGACTTACTGGTTGGCAGTAAGGATAACGTCTTTGACGTGAGTTGTAGAAAGAGGGAACCAACTGCAGAGTTGAGCGACACTACACTTCCAAACAGTATGATGATCTGGAGGAGAGGGATAAACATTCATTACGTCCAATGACAAACATATATAATTATATTGTTATCAACATCATCATCATCATCATCATTATCATCACCAACAACAACCAAACACAACCTCCAACAACACCACAATAACTGAAATGTAATATTCATCATCACCATCATTGTAATCTTCTTTATCATCACCATCACCATCACCATCACCATCACCATCACCACCATTATCATCATCATCATCATCATCACGACCACCTCGACCACAACCACCAAAATAATCATCATCATCATCATCATCATCATCATCATCATCATCATCATCATCATCATCATCACCATCCTCATCATCATCACCAAAACAACAACCAACACAACCTCCAACACCACAATAACTGAAATGTAATATTCATCATCACCATCAATGTAATCTTTTTTATCATCATCATCACCATCACCATCACCATCACCATCACCATCATCATCATCATCATCATCATCATCATCATCATCAACACAACTACCAACACAACCTCCAACAACACCACAATAACTGAAATGTAATATTCATCATCACCATCAATGTAATCTTCTTTATCATCATCATCATCATCATCATCATCATCATCATCATCATCATCATCATCATCATCATCATCATCATCATCATCATCATCATCATCATCATCATCATCATCATCATCATCATCATCATCATCATCATCATCATCATCATCATCATCATCATCATCATCTGTACCTGTTGTGCCAGATCTAGCATGGTGGGTTGGGGGACGGTGTTGTACATGCGGCATAGCAGGTCGCACAGCTGTGGCACTAAGGGCTGGAGGTCGTCCAGTAACGTCCTCATGGCTCTCTTCAGCATCTCACACACTGACTGCAAAAAGGTCATAAATCATACACATTGGATTAGAATACAATGCATAATGATTAGATGTATTTTAACCACACTTTTTTTTTATTAGGTCAACAGATCACACAGTTTGGGTACCAATGATTGTAGGTCATCCAATAAAGTCCTTATAGCTCTCTTCAGCATCTCACAAGCTGACTGCAGAAAGGTCATAAAGCATAGAAAATATAAAACATTTAACGAAGCATAGTCACAATTACATACACTTGTCCCATCTTGTACTGCAACTAGCCATAGTTTATGATCCATTGCTATTACATTGCTTAACATCTTTTATATCGGCTCCAATCCACTTCATTATATTATCGATCCAAAATGTTTTTTGTCTACCTCTTACTTCTTTGGCCCAACATATAACCTTTCATAATGTTGTGTTGTACGATCTGACGTTTTCGCACATGTCGATTTTAGTTTCCATACTTTTATTCACATAAACCGATTCTCTTTAAAGGGATAGTTGAGTTTTGGTATAGAGGGCGCTACGCAAAATATTTTTGTGTGAGATAATGAAAAACTGAGTGTGGAATTCGAAAGAGAATACAATTTTAATAACAGAATAAACTTTATTTTATCAAAATCGGTACAGAAATGGCTGAAATATCCATAAACATAACCATTTGTAATAAATGTGGGGCCCCACAATTATTCGCTAATTTTGAACCAGCCGTTAACATTTTTTTTGAAATGCTTCCTCTTTTCAAAAATTTACAAAAGAGGTTTTAAATAGTTGTTGATTATCTCTCTATCTAATCAATATTTCAACAAAACATCACATGCACAATATTTTATTTAAAATGGTCTAAACCGATGAGTGTTTAGAGAGCGCCCTCTTGACTTTTAATGGCTCTTTTTGAATGATAACAGGCTTTTTACTTAGTCATTTGTAATTGTGGATTCCTTTTGAGCATGGTGGAGTTATACATTGTAACTATTAGTTTTGTCATGTAATGGTGCAGTTTTTGGTTACTAAAATTTAGTTTGACCAAAACTGTGCTCTCTTTACCAGAACTCAACTATCCCTTTAATTATCAGCAGAAAAGTTTGAAAGCAGAATGGTTTCAATAAAACAACACATTTGAAGGAGGTTCATGAAACAAATTAATCTAGCAGAAAGATAGATTATTAGTTAGGACGAAATTAGCTCAGTAAATGAAAATCAACTTGTTAGAGTGTGGATCAGTCAAACTCACCTCTACTATTGCGGCATCAGAAATCCACACATTCAGGAGCTTCTCTACAATGGGCAGCATCTGCTCCAGTATTAGTAGCACAGGTTGGGTTCCCATCGATGACGATGACGATGACGAAGACGGCTTCCCCTCCAGCTCACTGCCATGGATGTGGAGGGATTTATCCTCTCGCTTGATGTCGAGAGAGGCGCAGAGGTTGGCCATCATAGCCAACTTGATCAGGATGGTGGATTTGCCTGATGGGGATGGCTATCAAACAAAATAAAAAAGAATGAATGGTTAGGCGTGTTGTCAGTCAAAAGAAATGCGGCTTGCGTGGGCTTATGCTTAGATCACAAATGCTCCGATTTAGGATACGGCGCCCGTACGATGCCACTTTTAGGTGAAATCTTGCGGGAATCTTGCAGTGCCCGCAAGGGTGCCGTGGCTATCGTGCGGTAGCCGTTGCATTTTTCCTCGCTGTACGATGTAAACAAATTGTTTAACGCGGAGTTTTAAAAAAAATGCATCGTGCGATTTTTTACTTGCCGTAAGCCCGTAGACACGTCGTAGAGCGCACTGCACAGGCACCGCAAGGGCCCTGTGTAGACACGTCGTAGAGAGCATCGCACAGGCACCGCAAGGGCCCTGCATGGACACTGTAGCATTTTCCCGAATATCGTACGATTTTTGAGGCTGAATTTGGGGCCACTCAAATCGCACGATAGTCGTAAGATGTCAACGATATCGTAAGAGTATCTTGCGATGCCCGTACGAGTCCCGTAAGGCGTCCGTACGAGTCCCGTAAGGCGTCCGTACGAGCCCTCAGATTGTAAGTACGGGAGCCGTGCGATTTAATTTTCCTTGGACTCCCCAAATCTATTGGGGAACAAGTTAACTACAAACTTACTTGTTGATTGGCGACTTCTTCCAGTGCCTGTATGTGTGGTGTGAGTATGACATCAAGATAGTTCATGATATCAGGCAGGGGCAATGATGACAACACTAGGCCGATCACCGACATCAGACGAGTGGCCTCTCTTGACTGTAAAACAAAATAATACAACCATTACATAGTAATAGCTACAAATAGTTACAATCGAGTATAGTTCATAATGTCATGCAGAGGCAGTGATGACAAGACTAGGCCTACCACCGACATCAGATGCGTGGCTTCTCTTGACTGTATTACAAAGTAATATAAAACGTCTCATAAAATTATTTTTGAATACTAGAATGTATAAATACTACGGACAAGGTTTCGTTCTTCCGATACAATTGATTTAAATTGTTTACAATTAAAAAAAACTATTATCACATAGAAAGATCCATATATTTCATATCTGACGAATCACTGACATCAAGCAATTGGCTTCTCTCAATTGTAAAACAAAATAACATTAAAACGTATAAGGGAACTGAAATGCTCAATGGAATAATTAATATTTCTCAGGCTTTGTTCTATGAAATTACAGAAAACTTCAAATTTACTTTATTAATAATTTTCAAACATATTTAAAGCCCACAGAAGGAAGTTAATTTTCCAGTTTCCATTCATAAATTACATTATTTGTAATGCTTGTTTATTCATTCAGTACCTTGAGTCTGTTTGCCATGAGAGCTTGTTGGCTGGCAGTCAGTATGGCCTCAGCATGGGGCCTCATGCCGGGAATACAGTCTGACGCTATGTCCTTTAGGGACATAGTGGCGGGTGCAGCAAGTTCTGCGTCATTCAATCCTGAGAGACAAGTTAATTTAAATAAAATTATTTTTTTCCGATTAAAAGGGTACCACCACCCAAAAATAATATTCTTACAAATGAAAGGTAACATCTTTATAGTAGTCCACCAACAAGTTCAGAAAAATATGTTTCCAGAAAAAAAAATATATAATTGGAAAATGCGTCACCATGGGTTCATGGGTCTGCATAATTATATAAAGACTACCTTTGTCCAGGGCGAACGAATCGTCTGGGATTCTATTGTCTCCAAACAGAATTGGCACACTCTCAGACGTTGGGTGCATACGGAACCATCAGATAATGATGGTTCCGTAAGTGAGGGTAATTAATTGTATTGTTTATGAATTACACAACCCTTTGCAAAGCGTTGAGCATCTATTTAATATCACACAACGGTACCAAAACATATAGTCATTTATTAGTCTTTGCCTGGTGGTCCCCTTTAAGATCAATATATCACAGTTTTATATTAAAAGTTCTTCCCATGCTTTGGAGTTGTTGAACTGAAGGTGATGGAGGATGTTATACATGAAAACTACCTTCTTATTTGCCTGTTTGTCCATGTATTCACTAAATCAAGAATTAAAACTATAGCAAGTTTTGAACTATCTTTATGAGGTTTTGGTTCACCCACTACATGTATATCTACATCTCATACAAGTTTTCTTTGATAATCAAACAGAAAATATGACAAATTTTTCAAAAGTATAAGCTATATTTTTTTTCCAGGAGAAATACATATCCATGTTAATGATGTTAATTCTATCATTACAATTGGGACAACAATGACTGTGCTATAGCCTCAAGGAACTTGAATGACTTTCCTTTACATGAGTTGGTAGTACAATTAGATAAGCCATGACCACATGACAATCACTCTCTTACCTGATAATAAGACGGGGATGATGGAACCCAGAGACTCTGGCATGTCGGCTAACCACTCTGAGTAAGCACCTATACAAATTTGAGAGAAAAAAAAACGATTATTTTAGGTGAGGGGAGATTCTGCTGAAAACTTCTCATCCACTACAAGAGTATTAACCCATTCGGGACAAACTCGTTTTGGATCTAGTAACTTTGTTGACATGTGCAAAAAGTGACGAGTGGTTGATACAATGTATATTATTGTTATCTAATATGTCCACAGGGTGTTGTGTGAAAATTTCAAGTTAAATGGACATTATATGGCCGAGTAATGAGCAAAATGCAAAGTGATATTCACTAACTCATTGCACTCACTTTGTACACGGTTTCGATGATCCAGTGGATAATTCAACATCTGAATACTTAAATCGTAAATATCTTTTGAACGAAAGGGGAATCTGAAAAACAGATACCTGTCCCATGCTTTTATTGTTAATACGAATACAACGAGGTATGAGGGAACCGCTAGAATTCCAATTGGATTTTGAGGATTTGGACAATGTTACTAAGTCCTTTAAACATGGATTCTCTGCTCTTTTCCGAGTATTTTGGGGACCAGTCCTGAATGGGTAAGAGTAAGAAAAGTAAAAACTCAAAAAAAAGTGTTATATTTGGCAGATTGTGCACTGTTTTGATTATAAATTGCAATACATTTGATTAATAAATCAATATAACATTTAATTTCATAATATACATGTAAGTTATTAGTCTTGTGTTGTAGAAAAATGCAAATTAAATCATACTGTACCTAACATATATAGAGCGGTCGAAGCTAGCTTGACGTGCGACATGTTGATCTGACCGATGAGTCTCAGTAAGTTGGCCGCACACTGGTCATCTCCGTAATCACCCCCTTCTGCGATGGACCGGAAGGCAAACAGACATGCCTCTACATGCTGTAGGAAAGAATTAAAGAAGAGCAGAATTACAGAGAATCATTAAACTCGTCCAAAACTATTTGATTTTCGTACATCATACATTCTCCACAGATCCAAGCACCAGTATTTTGGGACCGATCCTGACTTGACCAAAATTAAAATTCACCTCCAAAATCTAACTATTAAAAGACTAGTGGAAAGAGGAATACTGCAAAATGTTTATGTCAATTTTTGCAATAAATCAACAAAAGTCAATTAGCTATCTTTAAAAAAAAATTAGTTTAAATACAAAATTATGAGGTTTGCAACAAAACTGATGCGAATCAGCAATTCTGAATTTCCTAACATACTCTATGACTCAGTGTGAATACTGCTTGCTATACTACTCTTATCTTTGTACAGTTTTATTGGAAATTCTCCATGTTAGCTTTAAAGAAAACAAACGACCAACCTGCCATGATGATTCTTGCTCTTGTATGCTAGTGAGCGACCCAAACAGATGGTTTAAGAGAGGATCCTTGAGTAGTGTATAACAGTACATCTGGAATTAAAACAAGAACAAACAAAAATGTCATTAGGTACTCATTGTGGAAAATATTATATATACATTTCTGACAAAAACAATAAAGGAATATTTAATTAAATTTGTCTTGACGCAGAACTATCAAAGAATGTAAATAGGGAAATAGGACTAGAACATTAGCATTAATTTCTACTTAATATTTTAAATAATAATGTGGGTTTTCATCTTGGATTATAGCAAGGAGTCATTTTTGTAACTTTATAGACATTAAAATGTTTTGTTTCTTAAAACTTACTAAAGTGTCTCCAATGTCTTGTCTGTAGCACCTGAACTGCTCCTTTTCATCTGTAGGGGGAAACAAACAAGGATATTCCACTCATTCACAGACACACTCATAGGTTAAATTAATTTGTAATTACAATAAAAATAATCAACCAATCAATGACAAAACAACAAATACTGGAAGACATGAAGATACAATTCATAAAAAAGAAGATTGTGACTTATGCAGCTGATTAATGAAAGAAAAGATTTATGAAAAATCTCTCTGCCTTCACTTACTTCAAGCGACTTGGTTTAAGTGGTATTCTTCTGTTTTCTAACACATTTATATTTATATTTTTATATTTCCATGCCTGATTTGTATGTATTATTTTCTTCTGTATAGTGTTATAATATATCATGATTGATTGGATATGACATGGAAAAAAAATTATGTTCTTAACAAACAAAGGAAGATATGATAGTGCTCCCTCTATGGCTCACCTTGAGTCCAGCTATCGTACTCGTCATCGTCTGGATATTGCACTTTGCGGAGCATGACCTCCACGAGTTGTAAGAAGATGGGCGCAAACGCCTGGATGTACGGCTCTAACTTGTCCTTGTCAGCCGAAACAATGTCATCCTGGAGCAAAGAGAAAAACAACAACAAAATTGACATTAATCACTAGATGTGGTAAAGCCCTTATGTGATGAGGCAAGTAACTGCCATATTTGCAAGCCTGACATTTGTGCATGGCCTCTGCAAGTTGTAAGAGGATTGGCACAGACGGCTGGATACAATGTCATCCTGGAGCAAACAGAAAAACAACAACAAAATTGACATTAATCACTAGATGTGGTAAAGCCCTTACGTGATGAGGCAAGTAACTGCCATATTTGCAAGCCTGACATTTGAGCATGGCCTCTACAAGTTGTAAGAAGATTGGCACAGACGGCTGGACGTAAGGTTACAACTTGTGCTTGTCTCCCGATACAATGTCATCGTGGAGCCAAGAGAACAAAGAAAAGGCTGACAGTCTAGACATAGTACTCTATTTATTTTGGGTGTGAATAGGACAACATATTTCAAGCAAATCCCGGGTTACCAGTAGTGAAAAGGTTAATTAGATTTGTATGTAACTAAATCACAGTAGCTTACAATTTAATTTGTAATATGCCCCACTATTCCATAAATTGAAATGATATGAAATTTAGCACAATGCCCAGTATACATGCATCAAATTAAATGGTAAAATACATGATTTAATCTTACCTGTAGAAGATACCAGAAGCCAAATGGCATGTTGCTTATCGTTTCATCTACAGGGTAGTGGCCTGGGAGTGCTGTGAAACCCTGAAGATAGATAAAAGAGAGAATGATATCAGGCAACGATAAGTTACATCATGATTATCAGCATAGTTTTAATAATCATCATCATCACTGCCAGCACAATAATAATCATCATCACCATCACAATCATCATCATCATAATAATCATCTTCATCACCATCAACTTTGGCATTTTCACAATCATCTTTATCACTATTAACATCGTCATCATAATCATCTCCACCGCAACCAGGCTAGACACTACAACCTACACAACACCACCATCCCCATCAACATCTCCCTGACAGTATCATCATCGTCCAATTCATCTTTTATAATGATGATGATAATGATGATCATCATCATAATAATCATCGTCATCATCATCCCATACATGTACATGCTGTTGACATGAAATTTAAAAAGCCAATACTGGGATCAGCGAAAAAATTAATATTTTTATTTCGGGGGCTCCATTTTCGGGGGCTACTTTTCCAACTTTCGGGGGCTACAAATTTCCGGGCTCTTTTTCGAATTTCAGGGGCTACTAATAAGCTATAATGCTGTAAGTGATCATTTTATAAGCATTTTATCACAATCCAAACAGAAAAATCCCACAAAAAATCCCGAAAATCAAAACAAAAAAAAACATTTCGGGGGCGAATTTTTTTTTTTTCGGGGGCGAATTTGGGCATTCGCCCGCCGCCCCCGTGTATTTTTTTCGCTGACTGGGATCATCAATGAACAAGTCTTATGTGACTCACTAATATCAAGCTTGCAAACTCCTGAGCACGCTGCTTATCCTCCCCTGTACTCTCCACCAGGATCTTGGTGTGGTTCTCCCCCAGAGTGACCGCTAGTCTGCACAGCCCCTGGACAGTATCCTGCAGAGGGAGAAAAAGGATAGATTAACACAATTAGGTCAAAGACTGAGATCTTGGATTGTCCTCCCCCATATTCTCCACCAGGATCTTGGTGTGGTTCTCCCCCAGAGTGACGGCTAGTCTGCAAAGCCCCTGGACGGTATCCTGCAGAGGGAGAAAAGGATAGAGTAGATTAACACAATAAGGTCAGAGACTGAGATCTTGGATTGTCCTCCTCCATATTCTCCACCAGAACATTGCTTGTCCTCCCCTGTACTCTCCACCAGGATCTTGGCTTGGTGTGATTCTCCCCCAGACTATGTCCTGCACAGGGAGAAAAGGATAGATTAACTCAATAAGGTCAGAGACTGTCCTCCTCCTGTGCTCTCCTGCAGGATTTTGGTGTGGTTCTCCCCCAGAGTGACGGCTAGTCTGCACAGCCCCTGGACAGTATCCTGCAGAGTAAGGCTGAGTCATGTCGGTAATTGTCGGAACCGGGTCCCGATAAACTTTTACCGGTCGGGAACCGGGATCCCGATAAATTTTTACCGTCGAAACTCGGACCGGTAAAATCAAGCAATCGTGCAAGCATCAGCAAAAATGCACTGTTTGGGGCTTATATTGCTCTTTTTATATGCAAATAACATTATAAATACAGTTACGGGTCTTTTTTTCTTACGCGAGATTCATCCGCCGGCCGGTGGAACTATGTTAATTCATTCGCCATACGTTATACATGTAGTCGTTTTTTATCGATATTTTGCGTAATTGTTTTCATTGTTTTGGGGCTCATTTTTGTTTCTGTTCAGCTATCAAACGCCATGAAATCATGTAAGTAGAATATCAAAACATTTTAAAATGGTGCAAATGACAAATAAACGTATTTTGAGCCACTTTTTGAATGCACTGGCTCATCAGCTGGATCATACAAAGATCCATCAAACAACTCCCCTGGAGTATCGGACTAACTTTGTGTGCACATCCGCCGACAATATCGTTCAAATGACTAGCAATTTTGCGCTTCCTGTTCAATTTCTGACTGTCAAACGATGTAACGAACCACGAATTTCTCGAAAATAACCACTCTTTAAAGTAAATGATATCAATTGCCCCGTTTTTATTTGAATTCCGCTACATTATTGTGATAATCTTAATATCTTTTTTTAAATTTTTTTTTTTTTTTTTTTTTCGGGGCACCGTTTCCGATATAACGAAACCTGTTCCCGATTGAAACGGTCGGTAACCGGTGTGATCGACCGAACCGACTCAGCCTTACTGCAGAGAGAGCAAAGGTTAGACTTCATTTGACTGAACTTGAATCATCGTTTACAAGGCCAACGGTTTTATGGAGTGCTGCACATTTGTTCTTAATTTCCAAAAAGGAATTATTAAGTGGGTAAAATGATTCAAAGATACAAAGATTCTTTTAAATGTAAAAAGCTGCTGAAAACTGCCTGTCCACTATACACCGTGTTCCAGAAAAAAACGAAACCGGGTTTCATGGCAGAAATGTTATGTTATAATGAATAATTTCCTTGATGATATATATATGTCTGAAAAGCTATGTGTCTCTTCTTTTATTTGATATACAACTTATGGCACATAATTCACGCATGACTGAATTAGAACGATAGAAAGTGGTGTTACCAAAATTCAATTTGCGCGCAGAAATTGCAAGTTTGGGTGAGGTTTTGGGGAGAGTTTTAAGAGTAGTAAACGTACTTATTTTGAAAAAGGACAGACACCGCATGAAAATTCATAATTTTATCTTTTATATAACACCTCATGATTTAAAAATAAATTATATATGCCAGAGAACGAATACAATGAAAACATGCTTGATTCCAGCCCAAATGAGTAACTTTCCTGATCTAGCCTGTTTCCTGATCCCCATGTTTGTGTAAATTCACTCATGCATCAAAGTCCATTGTCAGCTGCTAGTCAGGAAAGCTGAGCGACTTCTTACTCAACTTTCACTCATTCGGGCAGAAATCAGGCATGTTTTCATTGTACTCGTTCTCTGGCATAAATCATTTATTTTTTTAGCATGAGGTGTCATGTAAAAGATAAAAATATGAACTTTTATGTGGTGTTTGTCCTTTTTAAAAATAAGTACGTTTACAACTCTTAAAACTCACCCAAACTTCAAATTTATGCGTGCAAATTGAATATTGGTAACACCACTTTCCATTGTTCTAATTCAGTCATGCTTGAAGTATGTGCCATAAGTTGCACATCAAATGAAAGAAGAGACACAGAGCTTTCCAGGCATATATATATCATCAATTAATTTATTCATTATGACAGAAAATTTCTGCCATGAAACCCGGTTTCGTTTTTTCTGGGACACGGTGTACAGGCAAGTGTAATAAAATGTAAATCATTGAAGTCGCGAGCAATCGATTCTGGCAGATTTTTCTTCAGGCGTACAAAAAGATTTTTTTAATCAATATTTATTTGACTAACAAAATTTGTATTACATAGTAGTTTTAATGGCTGTTATTTCTTTCAGTGCAGAAAATTGTTGTACTTTATTGTCATATCCAAGCGTGTGCTGCAAAGAAAATGAGAGAGAAAGAGAGAAGAATGAGGGGCAGGCAGAATGAATATTGTTTGATTGCGGTTACAAAGTCAGAAATAATTTAATCTTACCATATTCTTTTCTTGGACTGAAACTGCTAGCAGTTCTTGTAGTTTGAGGACCTCCCGTATAATCCCTCGGATTGTCATTGGAAACCTGCAAACAATCAAAAGAGTGACTAAACATAAAAATCTGCTCATATACAAGACTCGAATTTCAGTAATTTCTAGTAGTGTCATCATGTGTTTGTAATATGCTTAGGTATCACAGTTGTTTGTAATTATGTTAATATGTTCATGTATTTTTGTTGTGTGTGTGTGTGTGTGTGTGTTAAGATGAGTTTACTGTGCCCTGAGCACCTTGGAAAAGGTGGAATTGGCGCATTAGAAGCCTTCTATATTATTATTATTATTATTAAATTTGCACTGGCCCACTGGCCTGGGGCCACTAAAGTAAGCTCTGGGCCATTAACATTTTATTTATGTACAATTTGACTTGCCGGACTGTTTTTCTTTGTATGAGGTCACTCAATTATGATTTTTAGGCTGGACAAAATTTGAGAGGGTGTATTTTGTACATGCAGGATTCCCATAGCCAAATGTCTTATACAACTCAATAAAGAGTATCATAATATTATACAATAAATACATATTTACCTTTTATTTTATACTCAAAGTAGCTTTTTATTTTAATATGATGATATTATTTGTATGATATGATGCTGAGAAAAAACAAAGAGACCTACTTGTGGGCAGTGGGCTGCGATACAACGCTAACGAGGGCATCTATGCAGAAGTCGAACAGATCAGGGTCGTGGATGAGTTGGAAAAGCAGGGCCTGAAACGACGCGACCTCGCTTAGCGGCACGCCGAGTTGGACCCAGCTCGTGAAGCAGCGTAATGCCTGGTGTCTGATGTGGGCCGGGGAATCACTTTGTTCGAGTAGCGACTGGAGTAGTGGCAGGACTAGTGCACAAATAATACAAATCATCATTTTGATAATCATGATAACAAGTGCATTCAGATACCATTCAATCCATGTAGTTGATTTGTTTTCTTTTTTTTCAATTTTTACAGTTACTAAATGAGAGGATGGAACTTTAAAAACTTGAATAAACAACAAATAAATTAATGTATTCCACATTAAGCACAGAGGCAATCATACCAAAAGAAAAGTAATACAAAGTATTTCTTAAAGGGATATAGTAACAGTGTCCAAATCCTCCAAACTTACTTGGAACTCTAGTGGTTCTCTCATACCTTGTCATATTCATATTAACAATAAAACCATGGGACAGGTTTTGGTTTTTCAAATTTCCATTTTGTTCAAAAGATATTTATGATTGAAGTGTTGAGATGTTTAACTGTCTACGGGATAATTTAACTCCTTGAGTGCCAAGCTCGCATTTTTGCGAGTTACAATACACATACAGTACATGTAAATGCCATAGAGCATTACAATCCCTGGCACTCAAAGAGTTAAGCTGTGTACAAATTAAGTGCAATGAGTTAGTGAATATCACATTGCATTTTTGCTTATTTCTCGGCCAAATAACATCCAATTAACTTTAAAATTTCACACATTCCTTTGTGAATATATCAGATCACACCAATACACATTTTATTAATCACTCATCACTTTTTGCACCAACCAGTCAACAAAGTTACTAGATCCCTTTAACCTCCAACACAGCAAAAGTCACAGTCACATAAAATTACACTTCCTTATAACAAAAAACTAAATTTAATACAAAAAATGAGAAGAAAAATATGATAAGAATAGACAATGTTCTTTAGAATACCCACCGTGAATCATTCCTTTCTCCAGCTCATGTCTGACTGTGTTCTTCCTGATCTGCGACATTGGGGCTGTCTGGAACTGCGATAATAAAAGAAAAAATACAAATGATAGCTATATAGGAGTTTTTAGTGAAGTGAATTGGTAACTAGAAATTGCGCGCTCGGCGGGTCGCGCAGCCGAGCACATGTATCCCCCGAACCAATTGCACTCCGCCCCACACCAAAATCAAAAGGCTTCATCCTCTTTCCTTAATACACCTTCATACCAAATTAGAAAATGATCAGACAAGAACTCGGACCTGTAGAGCGTTCACAAGGTAATCTTAACTATTTCTTTATATCATGGTTACCATGGCAACCAGGACTCCGCCCCACACCAAAATCAATAGGCTTCATCCTCTTTCCTTAAGACACCTTCATACCAAATTAGAAAATGATCGGACAAGAACTCGGACCTGTAGAGCGTTCACAAGATAATCTTAACTATTTCTTTATATCATGGTTACCATGGCAACCAGGACTCCGCCCCACACCAAAATCTAAAGGCTTCATCCTCTTTCCTTAAGACACCTTCATACCAAATTAGAAAATGATCAGACAAGAACTCGGACCTGTAGAGCGTTCACAAGGTAATATTAACTATTTATTTATATCATGGTTACCATGGCAACCAGGACCGCGCCCCACACCAAAATCAATAGGCTTCATCCTCTTTCCTTAATACACCTTCATACCAAATTAGAAAATGATCGGACAAGAACTCGGACCTGTAGAGCGTTCACAAGGTAATCTTAACTATTTCTTTATATCATGGTTACCATGGCAACCAGGGCTCCGCCCCACACCAAAATCAATAGGCTTCATCCTCTTTCCTTAATACACCTTCATACCAAATTTGAAAATGATCGGACAAGAACTCGGACCTGTAGAGCGTTCACAAGGTAATCTTAACTATTTCTTTATATCATGGTTACCATGGCAACCAGGACTCCGCCCCACACCAAAATCAATAGGCTTCATCCTCTTTCCTTAATACACCTTCATACCAAATTAGAAAATGATCGGTCAAGAACTCGGACCTGTAGAGCGTTCACAAGGTAATCTTAACTATTTCTTTATATCATGGTTACCATGGCAACCAGGACTCCGCCCCACACCAAAATCAATAGGCTTCATCCTCTTTCCTTAATACACCTTCATACCAAATTAAAAAATGATCGGACAAGAACTCGGACCTGTAGAGCGTTCACAAGGTAATCTTAACTATTTCTTTATATCATGGTTACCATGGCAACCAGGACTCCGCCCCACACCAAAATCAATAGGCTTCATCCTCTTTCCTTAATACACCTTCATACCAAATTAGAAAATGATCAGACAAGAACTCGGACCTGTAGAGCGTTCACAAGGTAATATTAACTATTTATTTATATCATGGTTACCATGGCAACCAGGACCGCGCCCCACACCAAAATCAATAGGCTTCATCCCCTTTCCTTAATACACCTTCATACCAAATTAGAAAATGATCGGACAAGAACTCGGACCTGTAGAGCGTTCACAAGGTAATCTTAACTATTTCTTTATATCATGGTTACCATGGCAACCAGGGCTCCGCCCCACACCAAAATCAATAGGCTTCATCCTCTTTCCTTAATACACCTTCATACCAAATTAGAAAATGATCGGACAAGAACTCGGACCTGTAGAGCGTTCACAAGGTAATCTTAACTATTTCTTTATATCATGGTTACCATGGCAACCAGGGCTCCGCCCCACACCAAAATCAATAGGCTTCATCCTCTTTCCTTAATACACCTTCATACCAAATTAGAAAATGATCGGACAAGAACTCGGACCTGTAGAGCGTTCACAAGGTAATCTTAACTATTTCTTTATATCATGGTTACCATGGCAACCAGGACTCCGCCCCACACCAAAATCAATAGGCTTCATCCTCTTTCCTTAATACACCTTCATACCAAATTAGAAAATGATCGGACAAGAACTCGGACCTGTAGAGCGTTCACAAGGTAATCTTAACTATTTCTTTATATCATGGTTACCATGGCAACCAGGACTCCGCCCAACACCAAAATCAATAGGCTTCATCCTCTTTCCTTAATACACCTTCATACCAAATTAGAAAATGATCGGACAAGAACTCGGACCTGTAGAGCGTTCACAAGGTAATCTTAACTATTTCTTTATATCATGGTTACCATGGCAACCAGGACTCCGCCCCACACCAAAATCAATAGGCTTCATCCTCTTTCCTTAATACACCTTCATACCAAATTAGAAAATGATCGGACAAGAACTCGGACCTGTAGAGCGTTCACAAGAAAATCTCTGCGGCGGACGCGGCGGCGGCGGCGGCGGCGGCGGCGGCGGCGGCGGCGGCGGCGGCGGCGGCACATGTGCACATGTACTGTGCATCTAACTAGATTATGCCACAAATATGTCAAATTTTCAAACATAATACAAAGAGGTTGGAAAATGTCATGTTTTTGTTACCAAATATTAACCAGAGTCATTCAATCTCTTGATTTTGGTTTTAATATACCTGTTCAAGCAGCATTGTTCTTTGATAGTTCATTAATTTTTCATGAGGGTGAAACATATCTTCTTTATTGGGCGATTACAATATCTATACAGCCCAAGAAACTGTTGCTGAACACTCTCTATCTATACTATGCATGTGCAGTTATTCTTGTGGAAGCCTTCATATATTCCATTTATGATGGAGCAAATTGGTCACCTCTTCTGGTAGGACTGTAAGCAGCTCTAGAAGGGCGGTACATCTGTTGCTTGCATCAAGGTTCGGTATCTGGGCTTGTTGGAATGTCTTGAAGATCTTCAGGGCCCCGTTGCAGAAAGAGATACAATCGATTGTAAGTTGCAATTGATCGTAAGTCAGATCACGTGTTCTAGATGCGCAAATCTGATTGGTTGAAACGCGTACATTTTCTGACTTACGATCAATCGTAACTTACAATCGATTGTATCTCTTTCTGCAACGTGGCCCAGGGCTTAATCTTACCAATGTCCCAGAAAATTTTTTACTTCATTTAGGTTTTGTTTTTTAACTCTTATCTGTAAATGGGAAGAGTTTTCAAGCTCACCTCTTCTGGTAGGACTGTAAGCAGCTCTAGAAGGGCGGTACATCTGTTGCTTGCATCAAGGTCCGGTGTCTGGGCCTGTTGGAAAGTCTTGATGATGTTCTGGACTGCATCTGGCCAGACCTCCGGCATCGTGCTCAGCGCAAATGATGACAACTGAAAAATATAAATTAAAACAAAAATAGATCTATACTTGATATTATCTTTAATATTGAGCAAGCCATGAAACTTTCCAATTTCAGTTATTACACCATTTCCCTAGCTAGCAAGACAACAGAATCACAAATTATCCTAAGACAGTCTAGCAAATGGATGTTTATTTACCAGGAGCTCTCCTTTTGGCTTTTCTTTCAGGTGGCAAAAATGACACATCTGATAGACTCCCAGCAAAGACTTTTGTATTGTAGGTCCTATTTCATTGGTGGTCAAATGAAAATTCTGGTGACCATTGGCATCCGGGCCACCACGAAGGGAATGCCCTGTTTAATATTCAGCACAGTAGATGAGAAGAAATATGAATCAGATCTGAATTCAATGTCAGTATCAATAACGGATTACGGATTACTCACAGCAACACAGAGCCTGGTGAGAACGATGCGGGTTCCGCGGGCCGAGTTGAAGATCTGCTGAAAGAGCTGTGTCCTTAATACCTCGTACTGCTCTGCGGGAACCTCGGGCCTTTAACATAAAAATGAAAATAAAAAACAATAATTTAGCAAAATGATGAAGTAGAAGGGGGATTGAGAATGGGGGAGAAAAGGAAGAACAAAAGACAAAGAAGGGGAAGGACAAAGATATGAAGGAGAAGCACAAGGAGGCGATTTGCAGGAAGAGATGTGTCCTTAACACCTGGTACTGTTCTGCGGGAACCTCAGGCCTATTATTTAAATGATAAAAGTAACTAGTTACAACAACATAAAACGTTGGAATTAAAGGAGGAGAAAGGGGAAGAATAGGAATGGAGAAGAATAGGAAAGGGGAGAAAAGAAGACAGCTGGAAAGAGGAGGATGAGATGAAGGGGAGAAGGAAAAGATCTGCTGGAAGAGCTCTGTCCTTAGCACTTCATACTGCTCTGCAGGCACTTCAGGACTAAACATAATCATAATTACAACTTTGATAACAAAATAAATAATAATACTGAGGAGTATGAAGGAAGAGGAGGAAGAGAGGTCGGAGAAAAGAGGAAAGATTTGCAGGAAAGTTGTGTCCTTAACAACTCGTACTGCTCTGCAGGCACTTCAGGCCTAAACATAATCAAGATGAAAATAACAAATAACAACAAAAACATAGCCGATTGGAATATTAGGAGGAGAATGGGGGATGAAAAGAAGACAAATGAGGGGGAGAAGGAGGAGAGGAACGATGAGTTGAGGATCCACCAAAAAGAATTGTGTCCTGAACACTTCTAATACAGCTCTGGATGGTTACATAAATGTACTCACAATATTAAAAAACACATTTTTGACAGCACTTTTCAGAGTATAACAAAAAAACAGAAAATACAGGCTCTCTAGGCAAAACAAAAATTAAAAAAAATAAAATTAACATGAACAAATGTAGTTGGCAACATATTTACTAGCTGGGATTCAAAACTTGGCTTTGTGGCAGGTTCCTAAGCCAGGGGAGGGGAATATGAACATTACACATACCCAAACCTAATTCCTAATTGGGGACAAAACACAGCTGCAGACAGGGAAATAATCTGGGATAGAAACATGCCAACTCACTTTAGCTCAATTTGTAAAGGATCCTCCTCCTAAACATTCTAAAACAATATTCACCAACACGAGCATTAGAGCATACACATAAATTTAACATTAATTCTGAACCTCAATGTTATTCCTAAATGTTACGTAAATGGGGACAAAACACAGCTGCAGAGGGGGAAATAATCTGGGATAGAAACATGCCAACTCACGTTAGCAGTGTTCATATTTTTAACTATCCACTGGATAGTCATGACCGTGTACAGAGTCAGTGCAATGAGTTAGTGAATATCACAAAGCATTTTTTGCTCATTACTCAGCTATAAAACATCCATTCGACCCAAAATCTTCAAACATTACTTAGTGGACATAACAGATCACAACAATGTACACATTGTATCAACCATTCATTACTGTTTACACATGTCAACAAACTTACTAGATCCTTTTAACATTAATTCGTAACCTTTCTGTTATTCCTAAATGTTATGCGAATTGGGTCAAAACACAGCTGCAGACGGAGAAATAATCTGGGATAGAAACGTGCCAACTCACGTTAGCTCAATTTGTAAACTAGGATCTTCCTGTTCACATTCACTAATAAGAACATTAGAACACAATCATAACATTGAACATTACCCTAATGTTATTTCTAAACGGGGACAAAACGCAGCTGCAAAGGAATAAGATTAGAATAGATTAGAACATGCCAACTCATGTTAGCTCAATTTGTAAAGGATCTTCCTGACCTTTTCACATTCTACAACAAATGCTAACCCCAAAAAGCATAAACACAACATAGCATTAATCATTACCCTTTTGTTATTCCTAAATGGGGACGAAACACAGCTACATAGGTAGGAATTTGGAATAAAAGTATTCTTAAACAACTCACGTTAGCTCAATTTGTCTCTAAAGAACTACACGTATTCACAAAAAAGAACATTAAAACATAAACATAACATTAATCATTACCCTTTTGCTATTCTTAAGTAGGGGAAAACATGGCGGTAGACAGAGCGATAATCTGGGATGAAAACATGCCAACTCACGTTAGCACAAGTTCCTGTTCATACTTAAAAGAACTATCACAAAAGAGAACATTAAAGCATGATCATACAATTAATCATTATCCTTTTCGCTACTCCTAAATGGGAACAACAACACACAGCTGCATGCAATGTTTTAAATAAAACATGCCAACTCACATTAGCTCAATTTATAATTGATCTTCATGTTCATATTCTAAAGAATATGAATATTCATGAAAAAGGAATATTAAAACATTTAAACAAACATGTATCATTATCCTGTCGCTATTACGAAATGAGGACAAAACACAGCTGTATTTGGGATAAAACATGCCAAGTTCAACACATTTTGGCTCAACTTGCAAAAGGATCCTGTTCACATTTGCACAAAAAAAATATTCCCCCAAAAGAACATGAACATAACTGAAATCATTACCTCACCATCATTCTTAACTGAGAACAAAACACAGCTGCTGCAAACAATTAAAATTTATTTGGGATAAAACATGCCAACACACTTTGGCTCAATTTGTAAAAAGTTCATGCTCTGAATCTTCAACAAAAAAAACTCTTTAAAAACATTAAAACATATAACATTTAAGGCAATCTTAAGAGCTAGTTATTCTAACCAAAAATTGCCTAATGACTTTGTCTCCATTTTGAGTACATCTTGCCTAGAGGTGGTTATGCACGGGGATGTTGAGGACGCTGTTCATGCAAACTACCTCACACTGAGCCAGTGTGAATTTCGCACCGTGCGCAAGGCGTTTGGCAAGATGGCATCGCGCATCTGATTTACAAATCCGAACAATCTTTAAAAACAAACAAAAGTCATTATTAAGGCAATTTGTCTTACCAGCTTCGAGAAATTTTGCTGTGAAGAACACTCGCACCAAAATACTGCACTTCAGGTGCCTGCAATGAGGAAAAAACACAGATGAATATACAATGTAATTAGGAGAGTGTGACAATAATATAAATCAGGGAAAATGCATAAACTTTGTTCACATTGGCCGAGTCCCCTTTTTCTTGTACGTATAATTGCATACTGAATTGTAAAACCAATTACATCATATATTACACTGAGAAATTACACTTGTGTTCTAACATTCACTTTATAATTCAATCTATTTCTACACTGTTTAATCAGTTTCCGAATGGTCAATTAGTTTGTAAAGCCCATGTCCTAACAATCTTGCATGAATGTCATAACTAGTACATATGTCTTTGAGGATTTTATTGTTTTGAATTTTCCCTTGTCCATCAATGACCACTAATGGTCACTCATTTCTACCGTACAATCTGTCTCCTAATGGTCAATTTGTTTGTAATGCCCATGTCCTATCTAACAGTCTTACTTGAATGTAACAGTACATGTCTTTTTGATTGTTTTGTTTACAATGTTCCTTTGTCTATCAATGACGATTAATAAGCACTAATGGTCACTCATTGCTACAGTGTATACATTCCGTCTCCCAACGGTCAGTCTGTTTGTAAAGCCCATGTCCTATTTAACAGTCTTACATGCGCGTAACAGTACAAGTCTTTTAGGATTGTTTTGTTTTCAATGTTCCCCTGTCTATCAATGACCACTTAATTAATGAGCACTAAGTAAGTGTACTACAGGATGCTGCAATTGCCGAGTCCCCTGTTTATTTTTTTTTATTGTCCACTAGCTGATACCTGGTGGAGTCAATTATCTAGCCCACCCTGATGACAGCATTCATTTTGATGCAAATGATCTAATTCCAACAACAAAGTTAATGACCACAAAGTGTTGTGAACTTCATGTACTTCCATTCAACCAATTTTCCAAGAAAAAACAGCATGAGCTCATTGTTTATTTTTTGATCAATTTTTGGACCACAGTCAAACTCTTTGTTGATGATTCGATGATGAAACTCATGAAAACCTCTTTGCTGTTTTTTCAATTATTTTTTGTAATGAAATGCAATAGAAATGTTTTTATTGTTGTTGTTATTAGTGGGACTTATTTCTTTGAGCAAAGTTCATTTTTAAAATTAGTTTTCCTATTAAATTCATCAAAAACTCTTTGTTAATTTTCCTCTTTGTTTTAAGAAACTTATTACAAGCTTGCTAAATGCCACACATTGGGCGTGATAGAGATTACCTACTAATTCCCTAGCACTTATTAGACCTTGAATACGGAATCTACTGATCCCAATTAGAGCCCAAGTTGATACTGTTGAATTCCGAGAAACATATATCGATGAACCATAGATTTGATATGCTGTCATCATTAACAAGAATTGATGATTTTATGATATAATTTTGGCATGTTACCAGAAATTTTTAACAACCAAACTCAATGCATATTTTGTCTTGGGGTAATATTTATCTCCTTGGATAATCATATTAAAGGTTACATTACCACCATATGCAAATAAATAATAATGTATGTATTTACATTGAAAATATGTGACCTCACACCACAAAACGACCGTCATGTCACGGTGGTAGTTTGTCTGTTTTTAGCTGAAATAGTCAAGTTTTGTTCAAAATATGAGATTCAGGATTTGGGTATTTCCTGAATCTACCTTCTGTGAAATTTTGAGCGTCAGATATTATGCGTAAATATGATTTTTCATTGAATACAAATGATCATATTACAGCACTTGAATGGACGCCGATCTTTGAAGCGGCAAAATTTCTCCCGAACTTTTGACCTGCAGCCATGTTCCAAATCTTGAGTGCTCATTTCAAGAGGGTTTGCTGGTAGTCCAAATATGACAAATTATATACCATTTTAAAGGTAATGACTTCTACTTTATTTTTCCTGACTTATTGGTTGTTTTGTGGTGTATCAGTTCCAGCTACATGTATGGCCATGTGAGGTAGAATAAAAATGTAAAAATTAATGCACTTCATTCAAGATCTAAAAAGATAATTTTTTGATATATCACATTTCTTTCTCAAACATGACCAAGGTTAGAGTTACAATGTACATGGTAGAGTCGATTAAACTTCAAAGTTAAAAATGAAATGTCACATCCAAAAATTGACCAGGATTTTGAGCGATCAGCAACAAAATGTACATCATTCACCATGCTTTCTGGATAATAGTTCTGACTAAAGCTAAAACTAAAACTATGCAGTCAACAGTTCACATTCTGACAAGGAGGCGGGGGTGTGCTACAGGTATTTATATTTGGTTTAATGATAGGTTGCCTGGCTAGAAAAGAGTTGAGAAAGAGCACTTCAAGTGCAGATTGACTGTGTATGTGTTTCCGATGACCGAGGTAAAAAAATAATGTTGTAAAGCACTTAGAGATGATGATCAATCATATTAGGCGCTATATAAATCAATTTTTATATTACTTATTATCATACAGCACAGATTTCAAAAGAATCTCTGTATAAGCACTTGTGTATTCATCAAACAAATGACAAGGTAAACATAAATGAAAACATTAGCACAACAAAAGAAAGTGGACTTAATAAACCAATGGGTTTCAACCTAGATTTAAAGATATGAACATTTTCAGATTCACAAAATAGAGGGGTAGTTGTTGCCATAGGAAAGTAAGTGACATATATACATGTATGTCTTTCACGATGTTCTGATTTGTTGTGTATGTTACAAGTAGGGTCAATTAAACCCAAAAATGCAATGTGACATCCAACAACGACCAGGGCTCTTGCTTTCTGGTCACTGGCTCTGAGTAAACTAAATACAAAAACAGTCGACAGCTGACATTCTTTCACATTCCCAGGTGGCTCTTTGGGGGGGGGGGGGGCATATGCCACAGGTAGGGTCAATTAAAAACACCATATGACATCTACAAACAACCAGGCTTTAGAGCTGTCAGCAACAAATTGACCATTAGTCATCATGCTTTCTGGACAATAGTTCTGACCCTTCTGAGTAAACTAAAAACATTCTTGCACATGACAAAAAGGCTCTTTTGGGGGGCCATATGCCAAAGGTAAGGTCAATTAAACCCAAAATGCGATGTGACATCCAAAAATGACCAGCGGTCTTGCTTTCCGGTCACTGGCTCTGAGTAAACCAAACGTTTGGGTAGGAAGCACTTCCCTTAATTGATTATCTCCTCGACTCTTTTGGCTTTTGGCCGTGAGAAAGCACTTTTCAAATTTAATTAGTCGCCCAACGAGATCACCTGCGACATCAAAGTGACATCATGAGATATGACACACTGGACAAACAGTCATAGACTACAATCAAGGACATACATTACATTTCATGCCTAAAATTTCTGATAATAGTCAATATGTCCTGTAGATTATAAGAAAAAATCTCACCGTTTATGAATTCATTTTAAAACTACTGTCAAACCTGTCTATAGTGGCCACCTCCCTACAGCTACCACCTGTCTACAGTGGCCACTATTCTTGTATCCCTTAAGTTAAGCTGTCACTATATGCAAACGTCACTATTTGACTGTATTCAAAACACTACAACTTCAATTTTGTTTTGTCTTTAGTTAAAGAAAAAATCACCTTCTGTTCTTGAGTGACATGTAATCAATATTTATGATGTAAAACCAAATAACCACAGAAGTACATTTTATACAATCTTCTATTGAAGACAATTGTACGTTCTGTGATGAATTGTAAAATGGTTTTGTAACAAAGGCTCATCTTTGTCACATGACTTTGACTAGACTAGGCACAAATATTTAATCCGTTCAGGAATGGTCCTCAAGCCACTTGGGCTGAAGATTAATGATATTAAATGTTTCTTAATTTTACCATAAAATAAAACTGAAAATACAATAACACTGAAATCTCCCTTGGACACAATGCCATCTGCAGAGATCATTTCTGTCACACATCTTACACAGGAGGATAACAACTTGCTATGGTCACATGACTTTTACTAGCCTAGGCATGTCTGGAACGGAAAACAAGTCTAGGATCTAGACTCGTAGGTCCTAAAGGGAATCAAGTTTTGTGTCAATATGATCACAAAAGCATACCATATCAATATGTTTGCTGACACATGAATGTAAGTTAGTACAAACATACATGTACTTGTATCCTTTAAATACCCAGTTCAAATTAAGGGTGGCTTCCTGTAAATACCTTGTGGCGGGTCTGGGGAAAGCCCCTAAAAAATAGACTGCTAAATGATTTTTTTTATTCAATGAACTTTCAAATGGGATCAAAACCAACCAAAACTCTTACAATTCATTGTCAAGGGGCATTTCGGGAAGTACCAATACTCAATGTTTACCTTTAATGATAAATGTTCCATACTAAAATCAATTAATATTGAACAAGTTAAAATAAAACTGAAAATACAATAACATTGAAATCTCCCTTGGACACAATGCCATCAGAGAAAATTAAGAGTGACTTCCTGTAATACCTCGTGGCGGGTCTAGGGAAAGCCCCTAAAAAATAGGCTGCTAAATGATTTTTTTTTTTTTATTTCACTTGTAATTATGTGACTGTTTAGTAATGAAAAGAAAGGGCAAATATAGAATGGACCACACAGAAATGCATATTTTTTTTTAAATTACAAAAGAGGATTGGTCTTTGTTCTTTTTTTCACAAAGTCTGCAAAAGAAAGAAAATCCAATCCTAACCACATTAAAGTAGAAATTCAAGTTGCATACAAATATTTGTGATAATTAAATAGATTTTTCTAGTTTTTAAAAATATTTTTTCTTTAATACACGTTATTGACCATTAAGTGTTTTGTAAAGAAATTCTCCGGGAATTTCACAATTTGATTAGTTTTAATTATATCTTTACAGGTTTAAAAACTACACTGTCACTGTACACGTATGCATTCAGTGACAAGTGGTAGGAGCCAGACGTTTTAATAAGATTATCAGCAAAAATGGACAACTGGAGGACAAAAGAGAGAGCGGTAAAAATGCTGATCAACGGAATAACTTTGCCGCTCAACAGGTTCCGGAAGCGCTCAAAAGTACACTTCTCTAACGTTTCACTAAAAGACCGAGACGTCAGGCCGACCGTGATTCATGTTAGACCGTAATCCATTATTTCCTACTTCACATAATAGATGTGTACACATGCACTCGATGATGACATCTTCATTAATCATGCCCCTACCCTAAACAGTGGTTTGATTTAAAAACCTATGAAAACATTGAGTGTACCCACATACAAGGGGGTAAAATTCATGTACTAACCTGTTTACGAGTCATAGAATATGGACCAGCTACGTCAATGGAGAATGCATGGTTATTTGATACCAAATATCAACATACCGTAAAACTCTGTGTATAAAACGCACCCCCAACTTTTACAGCAACATGTTTTTTTTTTTTGGGGGGGGGGGGTGCGGGGGACACCCTGTATTTTTTTTTTTTAACCCTGAAGTGCTGTTGGAATGCTTATACCACTGGTCTAGGGCATAACAAAAGCTTAATGTTGAATGTAGCATTCATCAATCATTTTCTCACATAAAAATAGTGGTTAGTACACAAATTGCACATTTATTTAGCAGTAACACTGGTGCTCATAAATATTCATATTCATATTCATGAATATTCATGAGCACCAATACTCACTAAATATAATGCAATTTTCTAAATTTACTACTAACTAATTTTAATTATAAGCAAAATTTATAACCACTGGTTAGAAAATTGCATATTTAATTAGTACTGCTGCTCACGAATGTATGAATATTCATTAGCAGCAGTATTACTGCTCAATAAACTTGCAATTTTTACATCTGTAACCAATATTTTTTGTGTGAGAAAAAGGTATATTTAGCTGAATGCTACAACTGACTGTAAGTTCTTGTCATACCCTAAACCATGTGTTATACACATTCAACATTTTTTTTTTTGGCTGTACTTGTGTATAAGACGCACCCCCCACTTTGAAAATTTTCTGACGGAAAAAAAGTGCGTCTTATACAAGTCTAGGATCTAGACTCGTAGGTCCTAAAGGGAATCAAGTTTTGTGTCAATATGATCACAAAAGCATACCATATCAATATGTTTGCTGACACATGAATGTAAGTTAGTACAAACATACATGTACTTGTATCCTTTAAATACCCAGTTCAAATTAAGGGTGGCTTCCTGTAAATACCTTGTGGCGGGTCTGGGAAAGCCCCTAAAAAATAGACTGCTAAATGATTTTTTTTATTCAATGAACTTTCAAATGGGATCAAAACCAACCAAAACTCTTACAATTCATTGTCAAGGGGGCATTTCGGGAAGTACCAATACTCAATGTTTACCTTTAATGATAAATGTTCCATACTAAAATCAATTAATATTGAACAAGTTAAAATAAAACTGAAAATACAATAACATTGAAATCTCCCTTGGACACAATGCCATCAGAGAAAATTAAGAGTGACTTCCTGTAATACCTCGTGGCGGGTCTAGGGAAAGCCCCTAAAAAATAGGCTGCTAAATGATTTTTTTTTTTTATTTCACTTGTAATTATGTGACTGTTTAGTAATGAAAAGAAAGGGCAAATATAGAATGGACCACACAGAAATGCATATTTTTTTTAAATTACAAAAGAGGATTGGTCTTTGTTCTTTTTTTCACAAAGTCTGCAAAAGAAAGAAAATCCAATCCTAACCACATTAAAGTAGAAATTCAAGTTGCATACAAATATTTGTGATAATTAAATAGATTTTTCTAGTTTTTAAAAATATTTTTTCTTTAATACACGTTATTGACCATTAAGTGTTTTGTAAAGAAATTCTCCGGGAATTTCACAATTTGATTAGTTTTAATTATATCTTTACAGGTTTAAAAACTACACTGTCACTGTACACGTATGCATTCAGTGACAAGTGGTAGGAGCCAGACGTTTTAATAAGATTATCAGCAAAAATGGACAACTGGAGGACAAAAGAGAGAGCGGTAAAAATGCTGATCAACGGAATAACTTTGCCGCTCAACAGGTTCCGGAAGCGCTCAAAAGTACACTTCTCTAACGTTTCACTAAAAGACCGAGACGTCAGGCCGACCGTGATTCATGTTAGACCGTAATCCATTATTTCCTACTTCACATAATAGATGTGTACACATGCACTCGATGATGACATCTTCATTAATCATGCCCCTACCCTAAACAGTGGTTTGATTTAAAAACCTATGAAAACATTGAGTGTACCCACATACAAGGGGGTAAAATTCATGTACTAACCTGTTTACGAGTCATAGAATATGGACCAGCTACGTCAATGGAGAATGCATGGTTATTTGATACCAAATATCAACATACCGTAAAACTCTGTGTATAAAACGCACCCCCAACTTTTACAGCAACATGTTTTTTTTTTTTGGGGGGGGGGGGGTGCGGGGGACACCCTGTATTTTTTTTTTTTAACCCTGAAGTGCTGTTGGAATGCTTATACCACTGGTCTAGGGCATAACAAAAGCTTAATGTTGAATGTAGCATTCATCAATCATTTTCTCACATAAAAATAGTGGTTAGTACACAAATTGCACATTTATTTAGCAGTAACACTGGTGCTCATAAATATTCATATTCATATTCATGAATATTCATGAGCACCAATACTCACTAAATATAATGCAATTTTCTAAATTTACTACTAACTAATTTTAATTATAAGCAAAATTTATAACCACTGGTTAGAAAATTGCATATTTAATTAGTACTGCTGCTCACGAATGTATGAATATTCATTAGCAGCAGTATTACTGCTCAATAAACTTGCAATTTTTACATCTGTAACCAATATTTTTTGTGTGAGAAAAAGGTATATTTAGCTGAATGCTACAACTGACTGTAAGTTCTTGTCATACCCTAAACCATGTGTTATACACATTCAACATTTTTTTTTTTGGCTGTACTTGTGTATAAGACGCACCCCCCACTTTGAAAATTTCTGACGGAAAAAAAGTGCGTCTTATACACGGAGTTTTACGGTAATAGATTTGTACACATGCACTCTATGATGCCATCTTCATTAATCAGCCCCTACCCTAAACAGTGGTTTGATTTAATAAAACCTATGAAAATATTGAGAGTGAACCCACATACAGGGGGGAAAATTAATGTACTACATTGTGCTTACCCATTCACTAGTATACAAATAGTGCATGGTTTGGAGTTGAATATACCAGAATAGACAACGATACATTTTTAATTTCTCGAGAGCGATTATATTGCATCGAGGCCGCAGTCTATTATGGAATATTTAACGACAGGAATCATGTACTATTTGTTATATAAGATGATTATTTTGAGGAACTGATTTTGTTATCATGTTGATAAACCCAAATTGACCTTGCTCAAATTGTGAGTGTTCTCTCGTCGGCCCTGCGTACTTTGTACAAGGGCCAGCGCGTATTAAAAATAATTGCGCGCTCTGCGCATTTTCCCCATTCAAGAACAAGTGCACAAGCGCACATTACGCACACCAAGGCCATCCCCTGCGCAGTTATAGTGCATATGCACTATAACTTTACCATTTACTATACCGGATTAAGCATCAGTAATCAACCAATAGGAATGCTCAATTTCCCTTAATTATGACGTCATCATCTTATATT